>JAWZYV010010984.1:0-236750 GCA_038373885.1 Cheiracanthium punctorium
TGGAGCCTCTTCTGACACATCGATTGCTGTAATGGCGCCTGGTAGTCTGTCCGAACTTTGTGCGGATGCAAGAAGGTTTTTAGAAGTTATTTTTTTATTTCTATAAATTCACCTTTATGAATATAAACATTGATATCTGATTATTTGAAAATACAAATCGTAAGCTTAAAGTATTTGCCACTATTTTACGAAAACATTCTATGGGAAGGGGGGAAAAAAAGATTTTTTTACCGTTTATCCAATTACTCCCGAAATATATCCCATCAACTTAATAGCTTTTTTAATAAATTAGGTCTAATAAGTAATGCATCATATTTTTTGTTAATTAAGAAATTATTTTAGAAAACATTGAATTTTATCTGGCATTGACTTCTTCTGACCATGATCACCCCCACCCCCACACACACCCAACCAGCGATCGCGGCTGCGGCGTTTATGCCGGGTGCGGCGTTTCTGACGATTTTCTAGCTAACTAAGCTCATTTTCGTGGGTGCGGCGTTTACGCTGGGTGCAGCGTTTCTTCCATAAATTACGGTAAACAAACAACTAATGAGTTTATATATTTTTTTAAATTACACAAGATTAGCTTAACACAATGCCGAGTTCATGTTGGTGACCATAATCAAAGCTCACTGAATGCAGTCTTAGGAAAAAATTGCTAAGTTTCGGACTGGATTGCAGTTTTTAAGAAAATTTGGTGTACCATATGGTATTATCAGAACTTGTGGTCGAAATTTGTTGAAAGCATAAAAAATAATTTTAAATCACATAGGAATATTTTTACTAACATTGTCTCATTATGCACCTATTAATAAAACTTTTGAAAAGTACAAGGTAAATTTTCCAACAACTAGGTATTGATAAATAAAGTAGACCCCCTATAACACAGTAGATATGTTTAGTGTTATACAGGCCCTGAGCTATGCTCCACCTGGAGTATAAAACACGCTGTTCAACTGCTGCACACCTTATTTGAGTAATTTATTTCACATTTCACTTAAATACTGCTTACTTGATACTATGTATGCACCAGAGATAACTGATGTGCACTTTCTCTAAAATAAATCGGATTTAAATTCTCAGATTCATATTAATAAAACATTTTCTTTCTTGTGATGTGTACGTAAGTTGAAATACAATAAAATTAATCA
The DNA here is from genome assembly GCA_038373885.1 of Cheiracanthium punctorium. Taxonomy (NCBI): domain Eukaryota; kingdom Metazoa; phylum Arthropoda; class Arachnida; order Araneae; family Cheiracanthiidae; genus Cheiracanthium; species Cheiracanthium punctorium. The sequence continues at coordinate 1,152 of JAWZYV010010984.1, forward strand.
TACAACAGTTCTTTTCAGATACGTTTAATGTACACCACAATTAAGAAAACAGACGATCTCTTTAATTCATCATATGTTTTTTGCTTGTAGCATATGCTGCACCCCACGAACAACGGCTTGTGCTTCAATTGCTGTGGGACAGGCGATAATTTTTTTTTGTGTTGCCATTCAAATATTAATCATTGAAGCTAAAATGTAATAAATTCAGAACATCTGTCTCAATTTGCAGTGATATACCAGTCTCTTTTTCAAGTATTATAAGGAACCCGACTGCAATTTTTACACCGTGTTCTAGGGATCCGTGTTGTACGGACCAGTGTTATAGCGGGGTCTACTATTCACCTCAAACTAAACATTAAAAATAAAATGATACCCATCATTATCACTTTTAATTGAGTGTCTTTTGAAATAAAATTAAAAAAATTAATTTTAGCAAATCGTGGTCAGAAATTTAAGATTTTTAAAGTTGTTAATTATTAATGACAGGAATTATGACTCTTTATTACTGTGTGAATGCAAGTTATCTTGGCTTTTAAATTAATTATACAGCTCAAAACTATGTGCCAAAAATTTTAAGGGTCGCAGAGGGAACCAAGCCAATTCCAAATCACATCGCAATGTGAGGTCGGAACATTGTTTTCATATAAATCTTAATAATCACTTTAGAAGTGTTTTTTTTTTTCTTTCTTTTGGTGTCTGTGTGGTGTATCTAGTAATCAGCTAAAAATTCTATGGAGAACCTAACTATGCAAAGGGGGGGGGGGGTCAAACTCCACCACCTTTGCCAAATATTTTTTTTTTTTACATAACGTTCATATATTTTTCATTTCCTATACAATGTTGATAACTCTCCCCTTGAAGAAAGCCTGCATATACTTCTGACTTAACTTCAGAAGTTTTGACATAAATGAGTAAAAACTTTGTTGGTGCAACACAATTTAATGACTGGCACTTATCAATTAACTTTACCTCTAAGTATTATTTGATAGAATATTTAGAATACCAACACATAGACTGCCATATTTATTTAATATTGAACATCTGCCTTCGCATTTAGAATCAAGTTTTTGGCAATCCATACATATTTGCTGTTTATGTGCTTAATTCTTTGATGAACACATTAAATAGAAAACTTAATTCCCTGTCACACAATATAATCATCAATGATCTTTCTGAAGTCAGTTAACTAAATTAACAATTGATAATAAATTTAGGTTAAGACCACGGTTCGACAAAACCCGGTAACTGACCGGCTTAAAAAATTATCCTTTTGTTAAATAGCCTCCCCCCCCCCATTAGTACTATTCAATATATATGTAAATGTAGCTCCTAAAAATTTTTGCTGCCTCTTAGGATTTTACAACTTTTGTCAATACTAGTTAAAACTGTTTTCATTCAATAACAAGTTATTGCAGTTTCAGTGATCTGGACACTTAAGAAAAAAAAAAAAAAATAGTGAAATGAATGGCACCTACTAATAGTACATTTAAATTCTAAAAATTAATTTTTGTCAAGCCAATTTTTTTTTAATATAAATTTGCCATTGGGTTTATATCTGAAAGGCATGCCATAAGTAACAGGCTATTTAAAACAGGGACATAAAACATGGCTTTCACATCACTGTTTATCAAGACAACATATTGAAACTGTATGTATTGTGAAGTTGGCGATGATCGTAAAAAAAAAAGAAGGTTGGTGTATGTAAATTGTTGTCATCTATTACTTGAACAATTTTGAAGAACACAAACACTGCGTTGTATTGGATGAAAGATGCATCGACTTCCGTAGAACGTATTAAGATATACCTGAGAATACATCGCTGTAATAGGAAGGTTTCTGTTTAAATCAATATCATAACTATTTTTCTTGAAGGCGAGAAATCTGATTTCATAGGAATGAATGAATGACAAGTGGTAACAATGCACAAAATGGAGATTCACCGAAGATAAGGAGGTGGCCAACAAATTATTGACCCATGATGTTGTTGTGGAAAAACATAGACATCTTCTTAGCGTTTTTCGATTTTATATCTTATAGAGAGTGAACACAGAAAACTTTGAAACACTGGAAAAGAACACATTAGGAAGATCATACTCTTGAGGAAATCGCATAAAAAGGCAATAAAGATGCTAAATGTCTTATTATTTTCCAAAGCAGTTACACACTATTACCAAAAAATATTACAAATTTACAAAACTTCCGGTTTAACTACGAGGTTAAAAATATATTATATACGAGTACATTCAATCACAATGTACATGGGAGAGTATAAATTTTTTTTCCCAGAGTTAAACTCCCTCATAATCACGGGGCGATGGGGAGAGAGTGATCCTGAGAATGGCTCTTCCCCATCAAAGATCAGCAGCTCAACTGTTAAAAATGACCGGTATGAAAAGCCGTTAAGGGAGTTCGAAATAGTAGAGGTGAAAGGCCCTGCTTCGGGAAATTTCCAGAAGCCACAAACATAGCCTAAAAACAGCAGGCGAAAACCGCAAAATATTTCAGCTGCGAGAACGAAGAGTATAAGCGAGCAAGGAGCATAAGCAGTGTCAACTGTTATTTTATTTTATTTAGCAGAAGAACAGCTGATAAGAGTGAAATGTGAGAAAGAAAATTTGGGAATAATACCGTAAGCGGCTGTCGGTTGAGTTGGCGACTTTTTTTTTGTCGCCAACGTCTAACCTTGGCGACTTGTTTTTTGTGCCAGACAAAACATAAACATAAGTAGACACATACGGAAAAATATAAACCCAAAACTACAATATACTTATCTAAACACATTAAAACATTAGTAGACATATTTCAAATGCAAGTATAAACAAAATGTACATAAACAAAGCACTAGCTCTGGGCACGTTAAAAAATAAATAAACCATAATCTTCAAATTATGCAAAATGCTAAAATATGTTTCTGCACATAATTAATTATACAGCGAAATTTCCCTTAAAACGTTAAAATAACAGTTTTAAATTAATAGAAAAACACTCAAATAAACCGACTACCTCCCCCCACACCACCACACACACACACAAACAACTCAAAAATACTTATTTACTGTATCATATTTAACCTGAATAGTGCACGTGATTTCAAGAAAAATACACTGCAAATATTTTTATAAAATGTTAAAAAAACTCATTATAAATAACAGAAAACAACTATAATAAACCGACTACTTCCTACCCCACATGATTTTTGCAATTTAATATACCTTCAAAACACACAACATTTACACTATTAATCAGAATAGAATCAAATCTGATCACAAACTCAAAAATCCTTACATATGTATTCATATTTAACCTAAAAATTGTACGGGAATTCTGTAAATCGGAAGCAAACCCAGATAACAAAAAAAAAATTAAGCATCCCTCTTAAAACCTTCATCCCAATTCACAAAAAATAACATACCATACTAAAAACCTTACACAATTATAAAAACATAAGACCATAAATATTCTCAACTATACACCGGTGTACCATAAAGCAAGGAATAAACATTTAAATAAATAAAAGCACCACATATCTCAAATTTTATTCATGAACGACGTCCATTCACCACAAAATAATTCCATCAAAAGCATTGAAATAAGCATAACAACTGTACCTCAACCTACGCTCGATTCATATTCTTCACAACTCACAACAAACATTTTCAAATTTTTGTCGAATTTCACTTGATAAAAAATTAGAAACAACTCAACGTATAAAGGAACAACTTTCATCATAGCTCTACACAAATTATCTACATTTAATATAAGAACAAGCAAAAATTCCACTTTCCAAAAATAACAATTATAAAATACAAAACTGCAGCAGACGACACAACTTCCATTCCTGGCTAATTCAAGTTCAGTTATTTTTCCAGTTAAACTCCTTAAAATTCCTTCAACCAATCATAATTCCTTCAAACACACTAGTTTCTCATGACATCATAAAACAACACAGCTCCGCCGGAAGGGTTGCCGATTAGCTAATATCGATTGGCAACGCTGTCAGGACTGTTTACAACATATAGTAAGCTTTGGCGACGCATCTTCCTTGGCGATGGACACCCGCTTACGGTATTGTCCCCAAAAATTTACTCTTGTGGTTTTGCAGAGAGGCGCAAGGAAGGGAGAAAAATACATTGTGATTTTGACGATTAACCCAAAGTAATTAAAATATAAAAAATATGTCCTATGCGATGAAAGAGCAACAGGGCGCTGTATCTTTTTATAAAACACACTATTAAAGCTAACTTTTAAAGAATGTAATAACACCTCAAGAAAGAATAATACTTAAAAAGCCTTCAGCTTGATTTATGCTTACTGTGATTCTTGATTTCTTCATGATCCTTTAGAATTTTACCAGCAAAGATCAAACAAACTTGTTCAACAGTAGTGTTGAACTGTTTTGCCACTTCTTCCTTTAACTGTAATAACAGATATTTTCTTTTAATAAAACATCATAAGCACTATTTTACATTTTAACTACATAATGTATAGATATGAATTAATATAAAAATTTATATAACAGTCAATTGCAAACAGCCAGAAAATAAAACAGTAAACTGTCAACTCACAAGTAAGCATTTTAAAATTAAATATAAAAAATAGTTTATATATATATGTAATAAAAATGATATTGGTGTGATTTTCCGCAGTCGGGCCCCGGGTCGGGTGATGTTGGGCAGAGCAGGTATAGTATCATCGTCGGGTTCAGGATCAAAAGCAGCGCAACTCAGTTGCACCCTGGCGTAGGTCCTTCCCCGGCCACTCGTTGCAGGAACTCGTAATCGGGCCAAGAAAAGGAAGTCTTGTAGGTTTACATAATTTTATTATCGAAGTCTCATACAGATTTCACTAGGAAGAGAGGCCACGCAATATTTCTCTCCCCAGATGCGTGATGAAGCTTTTTATCATTCTGTAGCGGTCTTGCCATGACCTTGCAACCTGCAATGATTGGGCGAACCTATGTCAGCAAGGCATCTGGGCAGCAAGAGGTTTTGGTTCGAAAATAAAAATGCAACCCTACAGCAGGGACTGACCACAAATTTAGTAGGAAACTGCCAGGGACTGCGTAGTAGTTGTGTTTTTCGAAAGCGAATTTTCTTTGTTCTCAACTACGCAGTTTAGCAGCTTGGGATTTCAGCGTGCTTTTGATTTAGTATGTTATATAAAGTATTTTTATTATTTACATACACGAGAATAAAATGAAATATCCATTCTCCTGATTTTAAAATTGCAAGAAAAAATGATACAGAAATCAATCAACATATTATGGGGGGAAAAAAAAACTTTTCTGTGCAGTTGAATTACCAAAACCATCTTATTTTAATTTAACAATAGAATACTACTGCTTTTACAACATAACAAAATATAAAATACTCCAAAGCTCTCTTTCTCCTCCCTCATTTAGTCATGTAAAATCAATCTAATCAAAATCTATATCCTTTTAAAATCATAGAATTAGTGTGATGTAATTTCTTACATGATCTAAATCAGTGATTTAAATCAATAAATTTCTTTTTTTTTTTTTTATCTTTGATTTATATCTGAGATGCACAATTTCTGGCTCACAGGCCATTTTGGCTCATGACACCAGCTCTATTCACTTGCCAACGCAGTTGCATTGAAAAACCCTAATAAGAATACATAAATTCAATTTTTAAGGAAAGAAATTAATTGTGAAAATTTAAGTATTTTAAATTTGTTTTCAATTGCATAAACATGACACTAAAAAAAGTTCAATTATAATTTAATCGACTTTCATCAGTATGTGCCATCATATTTTTAAGAACTTTTATTTCATCATTGAGTGGTTTCATAGTATTTGAGTGCTTATGTCCACAATAAGTTTCACTGGTCATAACAACACAAAATATTGAGTTAGTACATAAACAGTTTTTCTGTATTTGTAAACGTAACATACTAAATACAAAAAAAACAAAAAACTAATCATTTTACTCAATTTTTTTATTAGTTGGATCAATTAAACATGATATAAATGCTTGCAATGCTGTGGAATCACCTGGTTGCCTTTCCTATGTGTGTTATATTTTTAAGAGCTTTAATAAGGCAAGAAACTTAAAAATACATGGTTAGAATTGTGTCATTAGGTACTTACGTATTATCCCAGCGTTCATTCCCACCAAACTATTTATTTCGCCAAATGCACTGGCAAACTGTTGCCAATTGTATTCCAAACCATCAATAATTTCATGTCAAACATTTATCTTGGTGAAAAATCACTAGTCTTGATGGACTACCGGAATAATATGTAATTACCTGCCATTACATCCCTCAATTAGTCTTTAATATATTGTTTTTAAGACTATATTACTTAAAAGAAAGCACTACTTGACTGACCCTAGATATCGTATATTTAAATTTCTGTGTCACACAAGCTGAAAGAGATTTTGCATAATATACTAGTATTGTTTTTATGTGATTAACATTTCTGCAAGTTTCATTTCTAAAATCTTAGCTTTTAAATTTGTAAAGTAAGTCAGTCTATAATCAGTCAGTTTTACTACGCAACTAAAATCATCCACTTGGGACGGAACTATTTTATTTGCATGCCAGAGATACTTTTACATATTAATACTATTAACAACTAGATAATTATAAAAGTTGTCTATACTCGTTATGTTAAGCAGCTAAACTTACTTTTTAAATTTAAAAAAAAATTACTTAGATTTTAAAAAAGTCACTATTTTTTTACAACTTGCTTATGTGTAAAACTCATGATAGAATTCAAGAAAAGTTGTAGCTAAGTCTAGGGATGGTTTTATAAGAATGACTGTGTTATATTACAATGAACCAGGTCTAACAGCGCCAATAAAAGTTGTGAGAAGAAGGAAAGTGATGAAATAAACTAAAGCTGAAAACAACCAAAATGTTAAGCAATGCAACATTATAACCATTAATATACATTTTAAGTTAAAATTAAGACATTCTTAGTTTGCGCTTTAATGAAAATGTATCCCTATACATAACACTACCTGTCCATGTTGGTTTATGGCAGGTATGGGTAACCTTTGAAAAGTTGCAGGCCATACTTTATGATGTTAGTGGCGTTGCAGTCCAGATAATTGGCATTTCAAATGGTTTATATGGGGTTTTGATATGTTCCATGGGCTGGATAAGAAGATGGGGTAGGCCACATCTGGCCTGCAGCATGGAGGTTACCCTTATGTGCTTTATGCTGTCCCAATGGGGCTTTATTATAATAAACAAATACAAAGTTCAAAACTGTAGTACTAAATGAAATACAAACATGTAACCACCAAAACCTTATTTAAAAAAATGCTACTTCTATGTGAATAAAAAGGAACGAATATACTGTTAAAAATAATACAAGTGTGGATGAAGTCATTTGAATACAGAGCAACAAAACAGATTCACCAAATTATAACTTTATAAAAAAGCATCTGCCTGTATTAAATGAACATTAGATCATTTTGAAAAGACTCCTAGCTTGGAAAAATTAAAAACTTTGTGCTCCCCCTTTTGCTGCTAAGCCATCAAAAGAAATCATTTAACACTGCCTAACCCAGGGGTAAAGAAATCATTTAACACTGCTAAAATCACCACTGGAAGTCATGGTAGTAAAGCTGAAATATCATCCAATAGTAAACAAAAGTCAATTTTAATTTTTTCATAAATGTTTACAATTGGATTTCTTTTAATATTAGAATAACAATCGCAATTCAAAATTAGCAAAAATGAATACGAAATACAAATAATAACATGCAGAATAGATATCGCATGGAAGAGTTAGAAGCTCAATGACGTGTATGAAATATTTAATCAGATCACATAAAAATTTCAGCAATAATGACGTCAATTATTGTTTATTTGAATTAACAGTTAGATCAGGCAAAATACAAACAAAAATTATTCGTTTTTACTCAATCTCAGCGTTTGTTTCCGATTTCATTTTTGCATCAATACAGGAAAAACGACACATATTCTAGCAATCGCTCAATAAATTGTGTAACAGGGAAATACAGTAAGCTTATACGCAATATGCCTAAGGGTAATAAATATTACGGAAAAATGAAGTAGCGATCACTGAAAAATAATAAAAATGTGTTCACTCCATACTTCTTTAACTGTAGCACTTTCTTCTACTTCCACTGACTTCTTTTCCTTGGCAGTTTTCACAAAAATTGTTATTTTAGGTACCGATTCTTCCTCCGCCATGATGAATTTATCAAACACCTGAGCTGCTAGGAGAAGAAGATAGTTAAATTGCTGACATATTTCCGTTTCGAAACTTTTTTCAGAAGCGCTACCTATTAATAAGAGAAAAATAAATGTATATCAGACAAACTTCTTCATAAAATATTTCAGCTAACTTTGATTGCGTACAAACTTAACTGTTCTGTTCAATTTTATAAACCCAAAAATATATATTATTTTAAAAATTAATTGTTTGGAAAAATAAAGGAAACGAGTAACTGGTTTCGTGCACGAGGCTATAAAACACTTTCAGGTTTCAGGGTCCAGAAGCAAGAAAATATTGGGCAACATTTCATTCTCTTTTCATAATTTTTAAATTTCTTTATTTTTTTTCTTCATCAATGAAATAGTGAGTACTAAAATAATTTTATTAGTGGATGTCACTTTTAAGAGGCCAAACGACTGCGTCGACTTTTGCGCAGCCAGTGCCAGTAGTAAAGAGTTGGGGACAAATGAGCGTAGTGTCCCCAATTCTGAAACAAAAGTTGGATACGTTTGCATTTTATAAATGAGCTTCTATTATTCAACTAAGCATAGTTGTATTTCCTAAAATGAACCAAACATGATTGTTTTTTAATTGGAAAGAAATAATCATTATAATGAATATTTGACTCTAATTGCTGTTTTACATTTAGGGGACAAATTGAAAAAAAAAATTCCGAAAATTGGGATGTTTGGTCGGTCAACTTATTTTTAGGGTCGTTGTTATTCAGCCATTAGCCCATAGACTATCACTATCTGGACCGACGGTGCCATCTATACATGATTTCTTGAACTAATAATTGTGTATTTAAACTTGTATATTTATGCAAGTTATTTATGTATAGAAAAAAATTTCGGGGGAGGGGGGAACCAAAGGTGAAAAAGGCTAAATTTTTCACAAAAAGGCTTCATTATTACTGTTTTGTTAACAAAATTTTAAATTTCGGAGGAGGGGACCGGACCCCTGTCCCCCCATCCCCGAAACTAAACCTCAAATATACCGCTTGTTTACCTAAAATGAACGCACTGATACGGTTTGGCTGTACAAAACTAGCTTACGAATTTCACCGCTGCGTGGCACCCAAGCCTTCAATCTGATTGGTCCAAATTTATATTTTCCATAGACATGTGACTGAAATAGCCTCATACCGATATCGTCCATTAAAATATTTTTTTTAATTGCCTTCAAATAATTTTTAAATATTTTTTATTAAGAGACGTTAGTCTTTAAATAAATACTTACAGTCAGTGTAGGAAATACAGTTAAACTCGTTTACAACATCACTGAATAGATGAGATAATTATTTATGACTGTATAACAACTGCGTGAGCAGCCTAGTGTCCCCTTTTTGGGACGGCATTTTCGCTATCAGTCGAAAACGTTATCTATTTTCCTTTGCCTTTATTCACGAGTATCGAACCTCAACTCCACAAAATATTTCAACATGATCCAGTAAGATGTTGAATTTTCAATTTCTATGCATAGTAATTTTAAAAGAAATCATCCATTGTTCAACTAGTTGATGTCCACATTTATCTGTCATTGCTGCATTACGACAAAAATCGAAGAATGTCGCAAAATAATCTGGCACAAATGGGTCAAAATATGAAATGTAATAGCTTTTTGTTATCAATTGTGTATTCTTATTTCTAATAAATTAATGGAAGCATTTCATTCATTTATAATATCTATTTACACCAGAAATATGAAAGAACATCATGTTGAAATATTGCAATTTATTCAAAATATAACTCTTGGCATAGTATTTGTTTTTTCAGAAGACATTGCTTTTTACATTGGCTCATTTTGGATAATTTTTCATGAACTTTGTACACCTCTTAAAAAAGTATTCGAGTGCAAGAAAATTTCGTAGGTCAATTTCATATTTAAAGCATGATTCTTCGTGAAAGTGATTAATTATGAACAAAACTAAGTGGAAATTCGCTCATAGTCGAATACTTTATTGAATGTCTGTCCACGCTGCACACACAATGACAACAAACGTGAGTAGAGCGAACTCAGGTTATATTTGTAACACGTCCCTCCCCGTCCGTGGTGTCGATAGAAGGCGCTTTAGTTCATTTTATTTTTTCCTTCAGTTCTTTTCTGAAAGAAATAAGATAAACGGACACTTTCAGTGAAAAGTACCAATCTTTAAATTTGGGACTTTTCGCGTCCCAAGAATTCAAAGTATTTTGGGGTCAAAAAAAAAAAAGAACATATTGCAGACTGTCTCGAATGTCGAGGACTGTCACCAAATTCTGCGTTCTTGCGATTTGTCCTCAAAATGTAAATAAGCAATTGAGGACAATTAGCTAAAAATTATTAAATGGTTTTTGTTGATGTCCAAGATTCGACCGTAAAAGGTCTATAAATAGACAAACACGTCCGTTATTACGTCCATATACATGTCTATAAGACGTCATATGGGCGTCCTATAGTGTCATATTGACGTAAAATGGACGAGAATTGTGCGAATCCCGGATGTTTAATGGACATGCCAGCTTGTCTATATGACGTCTTCTAGACGTGTTCTGGACAAGTTTGTGCTATCTGGGTAACAACTGCGTGAGCAGCCTAGTGTCCCTTTTTTGGGACGGCATTTTCGCTATCAGTCGAAAACGTTATCTATTTTCCTTTGCCTTTATTCACGAGTATCGAACCTCAACTCCACAAAATATTTCAACATGATCCAGTAAGATGTGAATTTTCAATTTTTATGCATAGTAATTTTAAAAGAAATCATCCCTTGTTCAACTAGTTGATGTCCGAAATTTATCTGTTATTGCTGGCATTAGCAAAAATCGAAGAAGTCGCAAAAATAATCTTGGCACAAATGGGTTAAAAATGAAGTGTAATAGCTTTTTATATCAATTGTGTATTCTTATTTCTAATAAATTAATGGAAGCATTTCATTCATTTATAAATATCTATTTAAACCAGAAATATGAAAGGAACATCATGTTGAAATATTGCAATTTATTCAAAATATAACTCTTGGCATAGTATTTGTATTTTTCAGAAGACATTGCTTTTTACATTGGCTCATTTTGGGATAATTTTTCATGAAACTTTGTACACCCTCTTAAAAAAGTATTCGAGTGCAAGAAAAATTTCGTAGGTCAATTTCATATTTAAAGCATGATTCTTCGTGAAAAGTGATTAATTATGAACAAAACTAAAGTGGGAAATTTCGCTCATAGTCGAATACTTTATTGAATGTCTGTCCACGCTGCACACACAATGACAACAAACGTGAGTAGAAGCGAAACTCACGGTTATATTTGTAACACCTCCCCTCCCCCTCCGTGGGTGTCGATAGAAGGCGCTTTTAGTTATTTTTATTTTTTTCCTTCAGTTTTTTTCTGAAAGAAATAAGATAAACGGAAACTTTCAGGGAAAAAGTACAAATCTTTAAATTTGGGGACTTTTCGCGTCCCCAAGAATTCAAAGTATTTTTGGGGTCAAAATGAAAAAAAGATCTATATTTGCAGACTGTCCTCGAATGTCGAGGACTGTCCCCAATTTCTGCGTTTCTTGCGATTTGTCCTCAAAATGTAAAGAAGCAATTGAGGACAATTTTTAATTATTACATTGTTTTTTAATTAGATTATTGTTAACTATTTCATTAATTATAAAATGTTCCCAATTTTGTTTCAGAATTGGGAACATGTCCTCAATTCTATGTTTGAAAATATGGTCACCTTAGCTCTATAGAAAAGTGGTACAGAATATTTTGGTGTTTTAAGAAACTTATAACTGTAATTGAGGTCGCTATAGCCGAGTTCAGCAGTATTTGAAACTCCAGCTCAACTTAATCAAAAATCCTGGGTGCACCACTATATCTGCGTTATTTTACCTTTTAAATTAGCTTTAATTTCTGCCTTTATCCTTTTTCCTCAGAAGCATGCTTTTATCATTTTTTCATCTGAAAAAGAAAAGGAATTTATTTTTAAAAATATTTAATTCAACATGTCAATTATAGGCACATTAAAAATAAGTAAATACAATTATTATTTCTTCATTACAAGTGCTGTAAAACAATTTTTAAATAATTTATCCACTTGACTGATTGAATAATTGCACATTTCACAACTTGTGAAATGTGCAATAGAAAATCTAATTTGTCTAGATTTCGATAGCCCTAAATAAGTCCACCGCCCAAAGCAACTCCCCGTCCCAGGAAAATACCCTCATGTAGATTTAGATTAAACACAAAACAAACAAGCTCTCCACCTAGTACACCATTGATTTAAAAACAAATTTAAAACAAATCTTTATTTACAAAACATTTTTCATTAAAACTAAGTTACTAAAATACCAAAATACCGATAAAATCTATATGCATAATTTAAAAGGAAAATCATACATTTTTTATGCTTTGATATTGCAAATAATTAAATAAATAAATAAAATATAAAGGAATGATTTTAAAAAATCTTGTGAACTATTGTTTTTTTTTTATAAGCTTGGTTTTCTTTTCTGTTTTTTATTAAAGTAAAACAGAATTCTACAGTGTGAAATATTTAAACATGTATTATACGATCTGCTATTGTATGAATGTTATCTACTAGGCTGACTTGTAATTGAGGCGCTACAATAAGTATTTCTTCTTGATTCTTGGATAAGGTGACCAGATTTTTGTAGTCAGAATCGGGGACATGTCCCCGTTCTGACACAAACTGGGACATTTATAATTAATGCAATAATTAACAGTAATTTAATTGACATAAACTAATGCAATAATTAAAAAATTGTCCCCAGTTCCATTTTTACATTCTGGGGACAATTTGAAAAACGTCCTGAAAATGGGGACCGTCCCCGGAAAATGGGGACGTTTGGTCACCTTATATAATACGCTAACAAATGCGGTACCAAAATCGACGATATTTCCACGCTACAAACGGCAACAGCTAGATGTAAACATTAGTGCAGCAACAATAACGCAGGTGTAAAAATCCAGATTAACAGTTCAATGACGTCAAATGGAGAAGCATATATCTAATATATCACGCAGTAGCTAGATTACAAAATAAAAACTTTTTAACAAAAAATTAAACCACCGAAAAACTCAAAAGCAAAAAATAATAAACCTTTCCTTAATTAACCTTAATAACTAAGTTCTTAAACTAATGTAAGTATACCTAAGTAATTTTGAGTCGGTGCCAAACAATCAATGAACAAAGATCACTAAATTGCCTAAATCTCTATAATTAATAGGAGTAATTTATTGTTCACACACAGATTTTGAGTTGTGTATTACAAAGTAGACCTCTTTGCATTTCTGCGAAAGCTCGTTGATCGTGAGAGACGTGAGGAGAGCGCATATTCTTGGAATGTTAATGTTTATCGCCGGAGATTTCACGTTGCACTGTTTCAATTTGATTTGGTTATTTCTTTAAATTTAAGGTAATTTAGTGATCTTTGTTCATTGGTTGTTTGGCACCGACTCAAAATTACTTAGGTATACTTACATTGGTTTAAGAACTTAGTTATTAAGGTTAATTAAGAAAAGGTTTATTATTTTTTGCTTTTGAGTCTTTCGGCGGTTTAATTTTTTTGTTAAAAAGTTTTTATTTTATAATTTTTTGTGGCTATAAACGCAAATTAACAGCTTAGTGACGTCAAATTGAGCAAGCGAATTCTATACATTCATCTGTGTACGTCACACAGTAGCTAGAATTAAAAAATAAGCATTACGCATGCTCGAAAATTCAAGAAATTTCGGATCTTTCAACAGTTCTGAAATTTCCAATTTGCAATATTTGACGCATTATCATACCTCCAAAAAAAAAAGAAACGTCGCCAAGCGGTACAGATTTCTTTATGGTTGCCAGTCAAAACTACCACCGGCAGGGTATTTCACTTCCGCTGAACATCGCCCACGATGGCGCCAGAACCAACACTAAATGAACATCAAAATGTAAACAGCACCGGATACGGAACATAGACCAGTTCATTTTAGCTGTATGAATTTCGAAAAAAAATTAACAAATTGAACTTCGGAAATTTTAATAACATTCAAATACTCTTTTGCGAAACAGCAAACAAAAACAAAATGTGTGCGTGGGATTTACACATTCGCATGCGTTAACATGATTCATTCAAAATTAAAGCATCGACGCATATGTACGTAAATTCAGAACTACAAAAAATCTTAAAAGAATCGTTTTAACAAGCGAAAACAAAATGCACACATATGTGCTGTGTACTGTGAACGAAGATGTATAGGTGGATTGATGTGCAGTTTTAAACGGTGACGTAAAAACGTCGCCAATATCCTTTGCAATGGACGATATCGATAAGATGCTATTTCAATCACGAGTCGGTGGAAAATACAAATTTGAACTAATCAGATTGAAACATCGAGTGTAAACTGAAACTACATTTTAAGTTGATTGGTTGGAGGTTACGTGTTGGCTGAAAAATGACGTCACACGGACACCGTCCATTTAAAAAAAAATCAACTCTTCTGGTAATAGCATCTAACAAATATCGATTCAAGAATTTATATGCCTCGTTAGAGCTTCTGTTTTATTTTATGAAAACTATAAAATTTAAGGAATATTTAATTTTCACGAGGAAAAGGAAAAAGATCACTAAACGAGCTGGCATTAAAAAAAAAAGAAATAGCTATTCAAAAGTCATATTTTATGCGTGTTCATACATTACAATCAGTGAGTGAAAAATCAATCATCCCCTGTTTTCCTACCCTTAGGGTTGGATTTTTTTTTCCAAATCTATATGGGACCAACTTCGGGGTAGACCCTTTCCAATAAAAAAAGAATTATCAAAATCGGATTACTCTGTAAAAAGTTATGCGTGGTCATACATAAAAAATGTATATATATATATATATATATATATATATATATATATATATACGCGTCGACTTGAGAACCTCCTCCGTTTTTCGTCGGTTAATAATAATAATGGATACACAAAATGCAAGATCTTTCGGATTTTTTCACATCGTTAAAATATCGAACTTACAATACTTGGCGCATTAATCGCTATTTGCTGTTTCAACTTCAGCTTCTATGATGACACCCAAAATGCGTAGCAACCCTAACCTAAATAAATGTAATGGCAAATAACATTGAAATAAGTGCAGAAATTTAGTCAACACTGCACTGAGTATAAAGAACAATAAAATATGGGGCTGCGAAGCTGGCAGCCTTGGCGGCTAGTAATAAAGAAATTATTTCCATAACTATGAATTGATGGGGAACCAGGTCAGGGATTCTACAAGACAAACGAGCATGTTAAATATATGGAGACTTACGTAGTTTTTACCGTACCATATATACTGGGTTTCATGGCGGGTGGGCATTGGTACTCAACAACAACTGGACAGAATAACATCATACTAAAAAACATAATATATATCATTCTTAAATTGATTTTATTTTTCTGTTAGATTGGCCAAAGTATTTTGTGAACCGTATGCGAGGGCTGACATAGAAGTACTTTTAGGAGGGCGGGAAGGGGGATCTTTAGGCTATCATACATTCATGAATTTCTAATATTAATAACAAAATGCACATCTTCTGTGTCCGCCCATGTACACCCTCCAAAAAAAAGTATTCGGGTAAGGGATAAATTTCCTATTTTAGATTTGCGAATAATAATTGAGCTTTTGAAAAACGTAAAACTTGACGGAAATATAGAAAGTCATATTTATACATAGCCTAATTCATATTCTATGATAAATAATTTTTAATATACGAAACCAATGTAGGAAATTTATGTCTTACTCGAATACATTTTTGGAATGTGTAGGGAGCACGCTACATTCCTTGGTGTGCTTTGGGGCAGGGGACTTTTTAAGGGGTTCTAACGCGTATTCATGTTACATATGAGGAAAACCGCCCAGTCGCGGATCTAGGATTGGGTAAAGGGGGGGGGGTAACTTACTGGGTATAAAATAATTTGGGTACAGTTAACCATAGGCCCTACGAGAGGGGGGGCAGACGGGGCGCCGCCCCTGGGCCAGTGCGAGTTAGAGTGGGTCCATGTTCTGCTAAAGAGCGTCCGTGAATTTTTCAGAATGTGTTACGAATTTTATTTATAGATCTGTAATTAAAATCTTTTTTTTTAATAGACTCAATTTTGAATACATAATTCTAGAATGATTTAGATGTCAGAAATGTTAATTCTACCATTTAAATATTATTATTTTTTCAACCTTCGAACATGAATTAAAAGTACTATTACATATCGGAAAAACTTCTCTCCCACTCTCTTTCCTTTTAGCATTTATATGAAAATCCTTAAAAAGAGCAGTTTTACAAAAAAAAAAAAAGGAAAAAAAAATTCCTTCCTTCCCTCCCCTTTTTTCGAAACTTTTGTGCTTTACGAAAGGGGCTGGGAAGATTTTCGACCCGCCTTATAAAATTTCTCTCGGAAGCCCTGTATCCAAGCTTGGCGACATTTGGCACGATTTTTTACATGTCGCCTGCATATTTTATTTTTCTGCCGATATATATTACATAATCGAATTTCGAGAAAGGTGTGCGAATTTCCGATAAAATAAAATGCTCGAACTTGCTAGGACTTACACTTCATAGGAAAAACAATGTCTGAAAAAATTAATTTAAATCATATCTTTTTCTTCCATAATTATATCATTGTATTCCTTCTAAATATGCACCTCTTTACTAACTACCTGATAGTGATACATGTATATTTTGTGAGTGCTGTTTCTCTTGAAATAGCTTGTTCTGGGGCTTTGCATTTATGATTTTTTCCTGATGATTTGCGCTTTCACTCTCACTGGACAAATTATCATTTTTCGGAATTTTCATAAAATAATCATCTATATTACGACTCAATGATCGCTTTCTTGAGGTCATAATATTTGCATTTAAATTAAATTCTACGCACAAACGGAGCTAAATAGAGAACAAATGAATCACACTAACGCTTCATCCGAAAAGAACGACCAAGCGGCGAAAGCAATTTCAATGGGTTAAAATTTTGAAGCCTACTTAGGAAGGACTACAGTACTTCCAAGAAATTCTTCCACCATTCCTAAGCATTCAAAAGGGGTCTACCGGGGAATGTCCGAAAACCAAATACGAAAAATTTGCCATAGTAATAGTATTCTTTCATCAGACCCCTGAAATTCCAAACGGCGGAACAAAGGAACCTTTCACAATGGTACAGGAGATAGCCACTTGGGATTCCTAGTCACTTGATGTCTATAGGCCTTATTACACGGACAAAATTTAGAGCAATTATGGTTGCAGAAACCAGTTTCTGCAATTCATTCCCGCAAGTTAGGGAGCCCAAATGAGCACGCATGGTTGCCATAGTAAAAAAACCCTGCTGTGTTCACAAACGTCAGAGATTCACGAAATTGGCGGTTTCTAGAGCATCCTAACTAATATTATAAATGCGAAAGTGAGTTTGTTTGTTTGTTTGTTTATGACGCTTTCACGCCTAAACCGGTGAATAAATTATGATGAATTTTGGTTTTAGATATAGATGGGACCCTGGAGAAGGTTATAGGCTACTTAGAATTTTAGATTTTTAATTACTTCTTTAATTATTAATTAAAAACCGTTTTTACGTTGCAATGCTTGGCGAGTTTCGCCCGTATCAAATGATTCATGTTTTGAGCTAACAAGAATGCTATTACTTTAATAAAGAAGCGCGTGCATCTGAAAAACGTTAAATAATACGGAAATTATGTCAGTTTTATGCCAAATCTATCTATCTCTAATAATAAAAATTAATGCTCTCCAGTCAAATCTACAGAAAGCAGAGCTTTGAAAATTTGAGCATGACTGGGCCCATGACTTCGGTAAAGTGTACCCGAGGCTCAGAATTTTAAAATTTAAGTACTTTTCTAACTATTAATTAAAAACCGTTTTATCGCCCGCACAAATTGATTTATGCTTTTGAAACAAAGCAGAAATTCTATTTTCAAAAACCATATGCATTTGGAAAACATAAATTGGTGTGGAAATAATGTTGATTTTACGCCAAATTAAAAAGCATAAGTAAAGAAAAGTGTACTTACATATTATCCCGGCGGTCCGCCAAGACGAGCGATTTTTTGCCGAGATAAATGCCGGGTACATGAAATTATTAATATTTTTAAAAACGTTTGGCAACTCATTTGACGAAAAAACAGTTTGGTGGGAATGACCGCCGGGATAATACGTAAGTTCCAAGAAAAATCCAGATGTGTTTCTTAAAGTTCATACATTTCCAAATCCTACCAATAATATAAATGTGTACGTTTATGTGTTTGGATTTTTTTGACTGAATCACACAAAAATGGTTGGAAAAATTTGTAATGAAGATAGCTTATGCCCTGGATTAACATACAGGCAACCTTTCAAGCATATAGCATAAATAATTCTTTTACAAAGACACGCAAAATAATTCTAATGCATTGCGCTCTATGGAAATTTTGTAGCTACTAAACCGATTTTAAAACTTTTTTCACTGATTGAAAGTTACATTATTCCTGAGTATTATTGTTTGTTTGTTTGTGGATTAAGACCGATTGACTGCACTACGGTCCGAGGCCTACATGGGGAATTCCTCTGTGTGGAATTTTCTAAGGGATCCTACCGGGTATTTTCGCAAGGTTTTGGAAAAAATCACGGAAAACGCGAGCGGCTAGGTCGACAGGCGCGACCGGGGTTTGAACCTGGCACCTCCCGCATTCCAGTTTTGAGAGCAGAACCTCTTAGACACTGGTGGGACCCTGAGTGTTATAGGCTACCTTTTATGCATATATCACAAATAGTTCTTTTACAGGGATACTCATAAGAATTACATTACGCTCTATGTGTATCTCTGTAAGTACTGAACCGATTCCAAAACTTTTTTTCACTGATAGTAAGCTACACTATTCTTGAGTATTATAGACTAAAATTCATGCATGTAGCGCAAATAGTTCCTTTACAGGACCACTCAAAATAATTCTAATACATTACGCTCTCTGGGTATCGCTTTAACTACAGAACCGATTCTAAAACTTTTTCGCTATTAGAAAGCTGCACTATTCCTGATTAACATAGGCTAAAATTCATGCATATAACATAAGTATTTCTTTTACAAGAACACTCAAAACAGTTCGCTAATACTGTCGCAACTGCCTCTATTCGCCAAATGCCTGAAAAAAATCTAAATTTAGTAATTCTGCAAACTCTCTTATTTTAAATGAAGTATACTATCATGCATTATACTTCATTTAAAATATGTAAAAAGGCAAATAATATTTAAATGCAGTTTCTTTAGTCGCAAACGTATTTGTTATTCACACATGCTTCGTTTCTCTCGGGACCTAATTCTAAAGCAGTGGCGGCTCGTGATCAAAAAAATTGGTGAAGAGCTTATACCAAAACATTATGAAAAACACCTGATGCAGCCATTAACATGGGCGCCGGCAGAATATTTTCCAGGGGGGCAAAGGCTACTCAAGGGGGGGCAAAGACTACTCAAGGGGGGAAAAGACTACTTTAACGTATAGTTACCATGTTGAAAAGAGCAAAAAAAAAAAAAAATAGGCAAAACACTGCATACAAAAATCCAGGGGGGCATCGCCCCCTTGCCCTATGCTGCCGTCACCATGACCATTAAGCATGGTAATTAGGCGGTGGCATAGGCCTTTCTGCGGAAAGAAATTTTTAATCTTTCAGCGATGCATTAATTCCTAATGTCTCCATTGGTCGACCCAGGGCCCGATTAACCTTTGAAGTAAGGGGAAGCTCGGTCTCATTTCGGGCCCCCCTTCCCCTTTTTGTTTGGATTAAGTAAAGCTTTTAATGATTTCTTTGTTAAAAGGATATTTAATTGATTTAATTAGTTCTAATGATTTTATTTGAAAAAATATTTTTTTCATTAATTTGAAATTTACCTTAGATAAAAATATGTTATTCATTATCTTCGCAATAGTTTACTTAATTGTAATGAGATTTTATAGTATTTTTAAAATTACTGTAAAAAGTAAAATAAAAACATTTCCTTACTACTGAAACATTAAACTTTATTTATTTAGTGATATATTTTTCATGAGACATGGGGCTTTTTTCGGGAATTCTTTGTTCGTTTTGATGACATCATAAAAATCACAACATGGAAGTTCAGAATTAATTTTGACCTTTAGACGATTTTTAACATTACATATTGAAAGTTTACCCCTTTCTACCGACCGAAGAGACAGACCGTTTTCTGAGGGATCTCTTCACCTGATAGAAAGTAAAGCTGTAAAACTGAATGGAGCGTCTGAGGTTACCATGGCAACCCTACCGATAAGTGCAGAAGAAGAGATAATTTTTCATTAGCACTTCACAACTCACCCCGTCAGAACCCGCGTACCACGTGACTCTAACAATGGACCAATCGTGACACAAGTCTTTGAAACTTTCTTTGGCCGCGCGGAAAGGGGAGGGGAGGGAAGAGAGTTTGGCCTCACTGATAGTAAGAGCATGATTTAGCACAGTGTATTCTTACAGACAAAATTTGAAAAAGGATTATGGCTTGCTTACGTTACACAATTTTTTGTTACTTACAATACTTGGTGAAGAGGCACTTCACCTACTTCACCTGAAAAGCCGCCACTGTTCTAAAGCCGTCGCGGACGAAGTCGTGGGTAGCCGCTAGTGTAATTATAAATAGCATATCATTAATTGCTTATACCTCGTGTATCTTCGGATCGGATTGATATTTATTTTTCTTTTCTTCATTCAAATCAATTTCCGTGTCGATATTCCATTTCACGGATATTTTTTTTTTTTGCAGCGCTCATCCCTTTCACTACGAACGGTATGGCTGGCGCTGACTTTTACGCCATATTGTATTGTGACGTAGAAATAGGAAGCACTATGATTGGCTGGATATCCAGCAACCTGTAATTTTTTCACCTCTGAACGAAAAAGGTGGAGTTGACTGTTCCCTAGGTAACCGAGGGAAATTTCCAGGAAAGAGGTTTCTGCATCTGGTGTCAGCAACGAAATCACACGAAAATTCCTTCGTGTAATAAGGCCTTTATGATAGATGTACATTGTGCGGGGATGGGGGAGTGTAACATAAGGCCTTATACACGAAGGAATTTTTGTGTGATTTGGTTGCTGCAACCAGTTGTAGAAACCTCTTTCCTGTAAATTTTCCTCGGTTACCTAGGGAACAGTCAACTCCAACTTTTTCGTTCAGACGCGAAAATATTGCAGGTTGCTGGAATTCCAGTCAATAGTAGTGCTATCTACTTCTACGTCACAACACAAGATGGCGGAAGAGTCAGCGTCAGCCATACCGTTCGTACTGAAAGGGATGATTAGGGTGTGCGAAAATAAAATGTCCGTGAAGTGAAATACCAACATGGAAGTTGATTTGATTGAAGAAAAGAAAAATAAATAACAATCCGATTCGAAGGTAGGCACGGGGTATAAACAACCAACGATATGCTATTTATAATTACAAGCTCTAGCAACTGCCAATTCGGCGAATCTCTGGCGTTTGTAAAAACAACATAGTTTGTTTACTATAGCAACCCTGTGTGCTTATCTGGGATCACTGACTTACGGGAATGAATTGCAGCAACTGGTTGCAGCAACCAAAATTGCTTTAAATTTTGTCCGTGTAATAAGGCGTTGAGGTATCCCACATCAAGT
Organism: Cheiracanthium punctorium; assembly: GCA_038373885.1. Taxonomy (NCBI): domain Eukaryota; kingdom Metazoa; phylum Arthropoda; class Arachnida; order Araneae; family Cheiracanthiidae; genus Cheiracanthium; species Cheiracanthium punctorium. Next base: position 22,995 of record JAWZYV010010984.1, read on the forward strand.
ACACATCAGTGCAGAATCCGAGAGGCTCACCGCACAAGCCGAGCGCAAAGACTGATTATGTTTAACAGTGAATTATATGTATTATTAGCTCCCCTTTTTACGACTTTACAGGGGGTGAATGGACATCATAGCTCAAATACTGCTCTTTGGACTTGCCATTAACCAACTTGCCATAACCCGTTGTTGCTGTTGCTAATGCCCTCTGGCAACCGCCGGGAGGTGCCAAATCCCCCATATAGGCAGGCGATGGGCGGAAGGGGCGGCTTCCATTTTAATGAGCCTCAATGGGAGGAAGTCGGACTCTGCTCGGGGTCCCCTAATTTTGAACCCATTCCAGAGGAGGGACCAACTCCCTGAAATAGGCACCCCCAGAGGTATCGTTTAACAACTTGGAGGACATTGGAGCCACGACTGATTTTACGTGCACCAGCTCCCATTAGCGTACACGGTCCCACAGCAGTTGAGCCGAGAGGCAGTTGACCCTCCCAAGCACTGGCCAAGCCGGATGCTGCTTCACTTGCCGCGTTCTTATGGGAACGGAGTTTAGCGTCCCGCAGTGGACTGGGCGCTAAACTCCGTTCCCACAAGAACACGGCAAGTGAAGCAGCACCCGGCTTGGCCAGTGCTTGGGAGGGACTTCCCCCTCTCCGCCCGTCCGCTGTGGAACCGTGTACGGTAAAGGGAGCTGGTGCACGTAAAATCCGTCGTGGCTCCAAAGTCCTCCAAGTTGTTAAACGATACCTCTGGGGGTGCCGATTTCAGGGGGTTGGTCCCTCCCCTGGAATTGGTTCAAAATTACGGGACCCCGAGCTAAGACGGACTTCCTCCCACTGGGGCTCATTGAAATGGAAGCCGCTCCTTCAGCCCATCGCCCGCCTATATAGGGGGATCTGTCACCGCAACACAGTTGCCAGAGGGCATTAGCAACAACAACAACAACAACGGAGTTTAGCGCCCAGCCCACTGCGGGACGCTATAACCCGTTCTAACAATGAGCTATTCTTCACTATTTGCGTATACACGGTAAAGGCGAGAACAACTTGGTTACGGATCATCCTTATAAGAAACCGAAATGGGGAGACGAAAATGGGAGACGTTTCAAGAGGGAGACGAAATTTCGGGCGATTCCTTTGGACTCAGGTTTGAAAATACCTATTGCCTGGGAACGAAAGAGTTAAAAACCATTAATTGAGGTCAAGTCTAAAAATCAAAGTAGTAAATCAAAAAGTAAATTAAATTTTCAAAATAACGGATTTTAGATACGCAGTTTTTAACTAAGCATCAAAACTCTATTCTATCTAGTGTAAATTCAGTTTTAATGGGGGGGTGGGCTATAGCCCCTATAGCCCCCCCGTAGATCCGCCTCTGAAACCGCCCACTTCCAGATCGTTAGATCCACAGTGACGCAGTAGGCCAGAACCCTGGAGTAGACTTGTCCATATAATGTTCAAAAATAGTAGGATAATAACGATTTGATTTTGGGAATGTAGCTGATTATCTATGAATGGTGGGCCTGATGAGATGAAATATTGCACATTTACATGATGACTCAAAAACTGTCAGTGTCACTTGATGTGAATTACTTCTAATGTCTATGTAAATTTATTATGCATAATAATTATATTACACATAAAAATAAAATCTATTTATAAATCATGGTATACCACAAGGTGGTTCCGTATCAAGCTACCTGGATTTATATTACAATGAAAGAGATTACAATAATAAACACACTATTATTAAGATGATATCTTACTTGTAAATACTCCTGATATTAATAACGTAATCTTAAGAATAAAATATCTTTCTGCTCTGGAATTAATTAATAAATCACATGCTTAACAATTCTGTTAATTTTTTAGATTCAAATATCTCTTTCACTTCTAGCAATAGCATAAGTTTCAATATACATGATAAAAGAAAAGATTTTAACTTTAAAGATTTACTCATTTCGAATCTTGCTTACATAAATCAGTATTCCCCAATACCATATATAATCATTGCTGAAGAATCAAATTCTGCGTTCAGAAGATTTTAAAGACTTCAATTTTAAATCTCCCTTTTTGTCTGCTAGACAATATAACTATCCTTCTACGTTTCTAAAATCTATTATACACAATTCACGCAGGTAATGTGTCTGTTGTCTTTGTTAAATTGCTGGAGGTTGGGAGGGGTTTGGTTTTAAGGTTGTAATTGGATAGATGGGTCGGGAGGAGGAAGCATTTCTCATTAAAAACATAGTAAAACATAAAAAACTCTGAATGTGTGAAAAAAAATGGGGTTCCTATTTAGTGACAATTAATTTTCAATTTTAGCTTTAAATAATCTATTTCATTATTAGATTGAATTTCTGAAAATAAACAATTTTTATGTATTTAGCTATTACATATATTCATTTTAGTTTTAAATATGCAGTCTCTATTATATTAAAATTTAATTGGCTGTACCGTTTATTAAGTATTATTCAATAATTTTAATTTAATTAATATGTCTGTATGTTAATAATGTCAAATAATATTATCTTACTGCTTCTGGCAACACTTTTATAATCTTAATTTTAGTATTATCCTTTCAAATTCTGGCTACACGGGTATTTTACTTCTAGATTTTTGGCAACATTCATACATAAAATCTTGCTAACTTATGCCATTTCCATGCTATTTGATCTTCAGCTTTCTTTTTGGGTATGCCTTTTCTTGCAGCGTTTTTCGACTATTTTGCTTTTTAATTATTTCTGCAATTATATTCTTGTTAATCTATAATAGGATAGGGGCCACATGTGTGGAGAGACTATCTCTTTTGATATGCCACATAACTGAAATCCTGCTATTTTGTTGTTTTAATTATAATCTTCTGGGTATGGCCCCTGAATAGTGTTCCAGAGATTATAATTTCCATTCCAATCATCACTGTTTAATTAATTTTCATCCTGTTTGGTCCTCTGTTTCTGCTGTTATGGTCTGTTTTTTTCATGCTTTTTATGACATTTTTGCAGTATTATTCTTAGATTCTTAGTGTTTTACTTATTACTAGCCGCCAAGGCGGCCAGCTTCACCAACTAACTGTTTTTTATGATTAGTGCTGTGCTGACAAATTATTGCACTCATTTCAACAAAAATCAAGTTTCTTTATTTTAACTGTATTTGTCATTCAATTTATTTAGGTTAGGGTTACTACAAGTTTTGGGTGTCATCATAAAAACCGATGGTGGCCATGCCAAGTATTGGCATTGCAAAATGTATAAAAAGGCATAATTGGTGACATTTCCATTCATAAAAATAATTATAAAAATACTGTATTGGGTGATACGTTGTGAAACATGTAAAAATTCCTACAGAAATACTTCTTAATGCCGCAACTGCGGACTTCCTCAAATTAGCACCTAATGTGGTGGCTTCCATTCATGAGCTAGGTACTTTTCTCTTTGAATAACACCAGTGTTGTGCCAAAGTTAGCAGCCTGATGGTTTTGTTTTTATAGTATGGTTCCATTATTTAATACGTATCCCTAGTTACAACAATATGAAAGAAAGAGAAAATTGCTAAAATTTGCTTTAGCCCACTTCATGGTGACATTTTTCAGTTGAGCGATAAATACGCCAAATATTGTAAATTAGATATTTTAAAGCTGTGAAAAGATCAAAAAGATCTTGCATTTTCAATCCATTGTTGTTATTTCGTAGTCTAGCTACTGCGTGACATACGTACGTAACGAATGTGCTTGCTCCATTTGACGTCATTGAGCTGTTAATTTGGATTTTTGCGTATGCGTTATTGCTATTACGCTAATGTTTACATCTAGTTGTTGCCATTCGCAGCGTAGAAATATCGTCGATTTTGGTACCGACTACGTTAGCGTATTATATAAGTAGATATATGTGTATATACAGTAGACTCTCGATTAACCGGGATGATCGAGAAATGCCTCGTCCCGGATAAGTGAATATCCCGGAAAACCGAATTTAATCAAATTTTGTGGAAAATGAAAATATTATAGAAAATGTAAAATTTTTATGCATTAGGTTATTAATAATTTAATTAATATAAAAGAAATATTATTAATATATATTTTAATGCTACTTAGATTTAAAATTAGTACATTGCCACAAAATTTATTTTCCCTCGTTGCCTTGTAAAGAATGAAACAATGGAAATCTGTTTTAATTCTTCATTTTCTCTGACGAATTTTACTACGTAAGCTTTTCAGCTCATCATTCAGCAGGCTACAAGTAATTGAGTGACACATCATGTACTGACGCGCCACCATGATTTCATTTGAGTTACATGATTTCCTTCATCCCTTCACCCTACTGTAGCCGACAAGACATTGAAAATGGTTGACACCTGAAAAGTCCACTGTCTAAACACAATACGTATAGTTCTTCATCTCTTTAAGCACATTCTACGAAATTTCCTGTTTCTTCTTAAGTACATGCTTCGTAACATTTCAATTACGAATCTACGTTAATTCGTGGTTGCACTGCAGTTTTCAGGACAGTCTCTAATTCTCAAATCTTGGAATATTTTTCTCTGTAGACCAGTACTATCATCGACATCCGTAGGAACTCCAATTTCTTCATTCGAGAATGTCGCCCACCTTCATTTTTTAACCGCGGCGTTTTATACTAAATTCCATCCGGATAAGCCGCAACCCGGATAATCCGATCCCGGTTAATCGAGAGTCTACTGTATGTATATACGTATAAATTGCCAACGTAAAGCAAGGAGGCGGAAACAGGAAAGAACAACTTCAAATTAAGCTAAATCCTAGCAAAATAAGCTCCTTCAAATTAAGCTAAACTAAGCTAAAGCACATGCTTCATTTCTCTCGGGACCTAACTCTAAAGCCGACGCAGACGAAGTCGCGGGTAGCAGCTAGTAATTTCATAAAACTAAAAATGAATAAAAGTAATGAATATATTTATAAAAAATCCTATTCTGATCGAAATAAATAAAATAGAAAATAAAATCCTTGCTTTGCAGTGTCAAAAACAGATTAAAAGGGGGGGGGGGCGTCTTCCGATAAATAATAAATTAATGTAAAAGATCCTATTAAACTTATAAAATGGATGTGTATGTGAATCTGCCAACTAAAACTAGCCGCCTGCTCTGCAAACTAACCGCCCCACCCTCAAAATTGCATAAATCCGTCGTTGTGTAGTGCTGAGCATTTTATGTTCCAAAATATTCTCATAGATAGCAGCACTAGCACTTCGAATTGAATAATTCGCATTATTTATTTATTTATTTTTTAAACACGAACATTGAAATAAATAAATAAAAAGCGTGAGATACCAAACTGAGGATTCAAAAGAGAAAGAAATCTGACATGAATTCAGCGATCTGAGAGTGGTTTGAAAAATAAGCTTTGATGTTTTTGTTCCTACCAAACTTTTAAATTATATATCACTAAAATATTAAAATTAAAGTTAAAATTTATATTTTGTTGACTAACTAAAGTATTAGGAAATTTTATACATCAGTTTTAATTACTTGAATAGCTGCAAGCGAAGGTTAAATATACTATTCTTCTTCTTCTTATTTGTTCTAAAGTGATTTTCCCAGCATCTTTTTATTTATAATTATTATTATGAATAGTTGCATATTTCTCAGGAAATTAAGCCATTAAAAAAAAGCCCTATAAATTCATTCCATTAATATTTAACAGAATTTCAGATGTTTGATTATAAATCGTATTTCTAAATTTCAAAATTAAATTCGAACTGAAATTCTGAGAAAAAAAAGAGGTTTAAAGTTTTGTTGATAGATGGCAGCACTACATGTTACTAATACATGCATTGGTCACTGCTTTTTCCGGTCCGTCGGGATTGATGAAGATTGACCAGAATCCAGAATAATTAAAATCCGAAATTAATTTCGGGACCAAGATAGAAGTGGGAAATTTTAAGAAAAATATGATGCGGACACGTGATTTCCTTGCACGTCTATTAAATCAAAAATATTTTCAGTGCACTTCATCTAAAATTATTTTGTTTGAAATAGATAAAATACTGCAATAATTCTAAGTAAGGTTTAAGGATTTCTAGCCAAATATTTGAGAAAGCGCGAGGCTGAGCTCATTTTGAAAGGTTTGCTTTTGGCACTAAATTGGGTGATATTTGCCAAAAGCCGACAAGCTTGAGATAGTTAGTGCGATTTCGGACACAATCGCCCAAATAGTGATAAATTACAGACTTTTATAGAAATGAAGGTATCCATAACCGTAGTGTATTGAAAGTCTCTTCGGTGACCCTGTAAATAAATTACCCAGTCGATTGCAACAGCAAAGAGATGCACAGTTATATGTTACAATAGTTCTAAATACAAAATTTCAACATTCTGCGGTTTACAATTTTAGAGTTATGAGACTTACAAAATTATTCTTGGAGCCAAATTTGGAGATATTTCTGAAAAACTCGCCAAGGTCGATGACAAATGGCGAGATTTTGGACATGGACCAAACAACGACTGGCTACAGACATAATATATTGCAGATGATTATTTACATTAATGTATTGAAATTCTTTTGGGTGGTCCTGTAAATAACTGTCCAGTAGACTGGAACCAAAAACGAGATCCACAACTAGAAGTTACAGCAATGTTATATATGAAATTTAGCAATCTACGACTTATGGCTTTTCCGATATGAGTATTAATACACGCGTACACCAAAAGTTGCCAATTTTGAATGCAATATGTTCTTTGTTCATTCTGCCTGCAGTTCAAGTTGGAGTTAAGATACCTTAACCATGCAAAACTATCGCAGCATTATGCATGTAACAGACAACTGCAGATAATTGTAGTATTTTATCTACAGTTAAGTCCTTTCCGGTGGGTGCTATGTTAATGCAGTAGGCATGACGGAGTTTATTTTTCTGTGTATTCGCTTGTGATAATTTTATTTTATATCCGAATGCCAAATGCATCTTTTTCATGATTGGAATTGTGAAATAAATTCAATTTAAATATGTAGGGGATGGTTTAGGTAAAGATTTAATGGACATAGTTTCTTACGATTGGATAAGAGAAATCTCGTAGCTATTGTAAAAGAAATAAATTTATGATTACTGCGACTCATGGAAGTGCACAGGAAGTACTATTTTACCGTTCTTTCATGTAAATAAATTTGCTCTAATTATATCTCACAATCTATTAAAAAAGCGTTTCAATCTCTAAAAAAAGCGTCACTGACAGAATGACAGATAGACAACATTTTTTTGACGGTCGTACTAGGGTCTCAAATTCTTAAAAAGGATAGAAATAGCAAATCTTTTTAATATCAAATCGTGTACAGGCAAATTCTAAGTTTATTTATTTAGATACATAAAAGTTCCCATTCCGAAATTGAAACGACAATCACTTCAGACTTTAGTCATTTCGAGTCGAACCTGCCTGGTGGTTAGAACGCTCGCCTTCAACAGTCTTGAGTCCACAGTTCGATACCAATCACGGAAGCTAGACGGACGCAGCTTAAAAGTAACTTGAAGTTCTTACGTATGATAACAGATGGCAGCACTGAAATTCAATGACGTCACAATCCACTTTTTCCCGAATTCACTTTTCTACATATGTATCTGAGTGTGATGGTCATACGAGTTCAGTGCTTTTTCTCCATCCGTAAAACAAAATTTTTTTATCTATGCAAACGGAAAAATAATCCCCACTCCTTTTTTTTGGACAGGGCTTTCGTTAATTCTGTCACGCAAGACTAATTGAGGAATCTTAATTTATATCGTCAATCACTAACGAAAGTACATTAAACGCTATCGGTATCAATTTTTATTTATTTTCATGTCGATTCCATGTTTGTTTCTAAACTCAAAGGGTTTCATCATACAGCTTTTCTCTAGAACACCCAGCTTTGTCAGTTAAATTTTATCTCACTGAGCCAATAGAGCAAAAAAGGCCTGATTTTTTTCTAATTCATTTAAAATCAACAATCTTTTAGAAGGGGATTGCTTCTGAAGTCTGCATTTGGAAGGTGACAGTGTCACTATCGGAAATGTGTGCGATCGTATTTACTACACTGATGAATCAATTTTGTGCATATTTTTATTTCTTTTTTTCTCATGTTGATTTCGTGTTTGTTCTTAAACTCTAAAATAGCTCCTCTCTAGAAATCTCTTTTAAGTTCCACAAAATTTCTTCAGGTCGATTTCAGGCATTATTTTTTTCAGCTATGGAGTATCATGCAAATTCTCTCAAGAGTACCAAGATTTGTCACTTAAAATGTGCCTCACTGAGTCGATATTGAAAAAAAAAAGGTTATTTTTTCTTTTTTCCTTTTTAGAGTTGGTGCAATATTAGCAACCTGAAATAAGATTGCTCCTATGCATGTACTTTTGAAGAGTTACAGCGTCCACTACCAAAAGTACACATTTGTATTTAACCCTCAAATCAAAAATCTATATCATTCAACACGAAATACTCTTTAACGGTAAAATACGGCAAAAGCGCGCCCCCCTCTAACATCCCCTGCTATTCTCGTACATTCCGCTTGCTCTTAAAATACCGAATAAATGCCCCCTTAAGGTGGATTCATACTGTCCGGATACTTGCAGCGGCTAAGCGTACGGTCGCGGGTTTGATTCCCACTCACACTCTCTTCGCAAAAAATGCATTTCTCTGTGTTAGTAAAAACTTTCATAGCGATACAACGGATGGCACCAATGAAATCGCGGCATATTCCAGCGAAGTGTGACGTCAGAACAATGCTCTTTGCTTTGCTTCCCTGAGTGACGTCATCGCGGCCTCTTAGCGGTACGGAACGGACAGTATGAATCCAGCTACACTTGAAGGTAGAGTGGGCACTTGGCCGGCATATTTTCCCGATTTTTACTGTTTATCCGCCCCATAGATCGCAATTTTCCTTGAAGATTAGGAGGGGGGCGCTTTTTCGGTATTTTTATTCCTCATTAAGAGCAAAGCTATACTGTTTCGTGTCTTTACAAATAGCTTAAACAAGCTTATGAAATTATTGTAGACAAATATTCCGGAAGCACAATATGCTATATTTATCAATAAACATATATTTTCCCTCTGTGAATTTTATGTAGCAATACTATTAAATATACAAATATTTAAATGTAATATCAGATAAATCTCATTATCCGAATGGAGCTATAAATAATACGACAAGAATTCTTTCAGGAAGGAATGCTTAACACATGCTTTTATTAATTTAGAGTATGCAGTTTACACGCAAGATATTTACTTTTAGTCTGAAAGCATGCGAGTAAGATATTTCAATATTATCCTATGTATATTTGTTTATCACATTATTACTAATATGATGAAACAACATGTATACTAAATGTTAGTTCGGAATGCTTGAAATGTTTTCATCGCACAACTCTTCGAAAGTATGTTATATTTGTTAAAAGTACAGTCCCTTTTAAGAGATTTAATATTTTGAATGTGTTTAATTTATCACACGCATAACGGCAAGGGCTCCAATTTGTCAACCGCGAAAAAATGCCCGGGGTCTTTCGTGCGTCCACCAGATCCGGACGTCCCCAGCGACGCTTTTCGCTGGAAGGAAACCCCCTAAACGCGTTCTTTGGACGCGAGAGGCACCCGCTAAGGTCATTAATCACTCTGGTCGCTGGACGCTGGACGCTAGCAGGAAACCAAGGCTTAAGGTATAAAGGTTTGTGTCACTTTCTTCTAAAGTCTCAATTTCCTTTTCTTATTTTTGAATGATTTTAGTGCTCAGTTATTTATTGAAAAGGATGGAACAGACTGTGGTCCACACTAACATTTCGAGATGCCTTCCGTTTCATTTTCTGCGAATATTTTGTTCAATTTTTGTTCTTGTTTGACAAAGCGGAATTAGGTACTATTGGCTTTGATCTAGCCCAATGCTGTTTTAAAAAACAAAAAAAGATGCTCATTCATCAAAAAGTGTCGGCGCTTTGGTGTTAATTGAATGAAACTGAGGCGAGGCTTTTAAAGCCCGGGTTTCCTGCTCGAGTCGACGCCAAGCGCTCCAATTTGTCAACTGCGAAAAAACGCCTTCCCGGGCGGATTCCATAAAGTTGGAAAGTGTATCGTTATTCATGAGTGTGCCCTATTTTTCTTCCTTGTTCCATAAAAACCCATCTTCGGAATCGAAATCTATCTTAAAATCACCTACTAAAACTATTTTACAATCTTAGCCAAGTACATTCCAACTATACTCCCCCTTTAAAATAAATTGCCGCGTTTTGGCACCAAACTTAGCGATCCTTTATCAAAAATTACAAACCTTGTGCGACTTTCACCATTTTATTAAGCCCCCCCCCCCCCACGGACTTTTAGGGCACCCACAGAAATTTTGTAAAGTCGGCGCCTCTGCATCATACGCGTACATCATATGCGTATAGCATAAGTCCCAGGGTCGTACCCAGAAAAAAAATTTCGCGGAGGGTCCAAAAATTTCGGAGGGGGACCTAACGGTTAAAAGGACCGAATTTTTCTCAAAAAGACTTCATCATTATAATTTTGTTAACAAAATTTTAAATTTCGAGGAGGACCGGACCCCGTGGTCCACCCCCTGTGTACGGCCTTGATAAGTACATTCAGTTGTCCTTTGAACCTTTAAAATTTTCATTTCTTGAAGCGAAACAGTATGGTACAGTTTCAATCTCCAGAGTGTTAAAACAAGTATACATTAAATAGATATCCTAGAAAACGAGTTTTAAACACTTATGTAATACACTTTGTTGTCTGATTAACATACACTCTCATGATTATATAAAATGGACTTTAAATACCGCTTGGATTTTTCGTAATCACAACAGCAGTTTACAACAGCAAATGAACAACAACAGCAGTAAGCAACAACATTACAACAGCAATAAGTTCGCGAAAATTTTACAAAATTGTTCAAAAAAGAATGAATAGTAAAAAAATAAACACATAGTTTAAACCAGTGGTTCCCAACCGGGGGGGTCGCGACCCCCAAGTGGTTCGCCATGCCTTTTCTCGTGGGTCGCAGCAGACAGATTTTGATGGAAATGAATGGCAAAATATTTCCACGTTTCTCTGCCATGAGACACGCTTTCTCCTTTTTCTCTTTCTAAAGTAAAAATTCCTTTTCTCATCAGGGCGCTTGTATCAAATCTACAAAAACTGACGTCGTAAAGTGTATCTAGGAGTGTTAACCAATTTTGAAAACGTGTGCACTAAGGCAGACATATCGGAAATAGAAATTGCAATGAATTTAAGGTGAGAAATTATTAACGACCTTGAAGCTCTTAAGTCTGAAATTCAAAGATATACCCCAGAGCTGACAATGAACAAGAGGTGGCACTAGTGCGAAATCCACTTCACACATATTTAAATGTCGCCGATCTTCCTGATGAAGCGAAGGGCGAATTTTTGAATTTGCAAAATGACTCCTCAGCACGTGATTTATGCCAAGAAAAATCTTTAATTCAAATTTGGTGTGCTATGCGTCACTGATACCGGAAAATTTCTAAGCTTTCGCTTCAAATGTTAGTGCCATTTGCATCCACTTACATGCGTGAAGTTGAATTTAAAACTCTTTTGTAGATTAAGGCAAAAGCCAGTAATAAATTAAGATGTCCAAGAAGCGGTTGGCTTTGACCAATATTCAGCCAAGGATAGCATAACTTGTTAGCCAAATACAACCTCAGTCATCCTAATAATAATCAGTACGGGAAAAAAAAAGATAATCATTTTTAAATCCGAAGATATATTTTTTCATTATTCATTTTTTTCTTATTGGTCGAACATGATGTATGGAAGAGGGTGGGGGAGGGGTCGCGAACATTTTTGAAAAATCTGAAAGGGGTCGCGATTAAAAACAGGTTGGGAACCACTGGTTTAAACGAATAAAATTAGAGGAAGATCAATTTTTTTGTTGTTAAGAAAGTTGTAGTTGAAAAAGTTATTGATAGATGGCGCTGACATAGATGATGTGAAACAAGTTTCCGGGGCAAAAAATTCTGTTCGCTCTCAATCTCTTTTTCAAGGTCTTAAGATCCTTTAAAAAGACAAATAATTATAAAAAACTACGGTTTGCATGAATAGGATAAGAGTGAGATCGGATATTTTCTGAATCTGAAATTTGCTTCACATTTGCTTGTCAGCTCCATCTATCGGAAGCTACAACTTTTTTTGAGCTAAAACTTTTCGTTTTTCCCTCTAAAAAAATCCGATCTTCTAATTATACCAAAAATAGATGTACCCCTCGTTCAAAAGTGCTTCCAAAAAGAGATTTTACAACAACAGGTGTAGGACAAAATCATGAGAACCATTTCGAAACATATCACACTTCAACTGTCCAATACAAATTCGCCACATGTCGCGACAGTCCGCCATTTAATAGCGGAGAAAGGAGAGGTATGAGTCGAGCATATGTCAGTGTAAGAGTTGTATGAGAAAATTATATTTCCAGCAAAGCGCAATTATGTCCGATGCTCAAAGAGGCATGATCATTTAAGAAAGCCTTGATGGAGCGTCCGTATTAGAACAGCCAACCTCATAAGCTGTTTCAAGGACCACTGGGTGAAAGGTTATGACAGCCTACCAAAGATTGTGCTGAAGTCTGATAAAAGTGGGTCACAAAGGCCCATTATTTTGAAAAATATATGGGTTTTTGCATATGCAAAACCCATTGGCAAAACCATGACGATGGGTTCGGTCAAAAGTGGACAGAACAGCAATGAGTACAGGTAATCTGGTCTTGGAACACGTAATTCAAGCAAAACCTTATGTTTACCTTCTTGCTTGGTTGAGAAATTTGGGTTTACTTTAATTAAAATAAAAATAAACTTTGTGTAAGACACGCATACGTAGAAATAGTAAAATCTCGGGTGGCATGTTCTCACTCTCCTGCCTGTCTGAAAGTTGGAACTATTTTTTGAAGAAAAGAAGAGTGGACCTTTCGCACCTCTCGTAACATACTTAATATACCATTTTTTATATGGTACATTTCATTATGTACTAACTCATGCTACATTTAAAAAAAAATTGTATTCTCAAACATGGTGTAATAGTATAAAATGCATGTATTTTCTTTCAACAAAATTCAAGCGCCGATTACAAATTGTTTCCTTTTCTTCAAGAAATTATTAAAAATCTTATATTAAATTAAGTTTTTGAAGTATTAATTAAAATTGCTTGGTAACTAACGCTACAAAAAAGACATTGGATTATGAACAGAAAAGTTAAAGTTGAATTTCTGTTAAAAAATTCTACTTCTTTATAGCTATAATCTTTATGAGTAGTTTGTATGTACCTTTCTTATCACAAAACATTATTTAGTTTTGCATAGGATATTTATAAAATTGGTTATTGTGAATTAAAATATACTAAGTGTATGGTAACTCATTCTACATGACTAGGTAACTCATGCTATGACACAGACGAATAAGTTTTGAGAATCAATACAAAGGAAAATAAAATTTAATTTTGAGATTTATTTAGCATTTGCTTGGTACTTAGATTGATTTATGTTTGCTCCCAATAATAATAAAAACAATTACCGCAGTTCAAACACATGAATTTCCTCATTGAAGTCATCGTACTAGCGTATTCTGGTCTGTTTCATGGTTGCATTCGGTAAAATCTGAATAATGTGGCCAAACAAGATGTAGGCTATATCATTTTACTCTGGTCTAAAAATAGTTCTACCTTTGCTCTTCTTTATTAAGAACATAATGGCAAACTTACAAACATGTGAGGAAAAATTTTGCTATGTGATTTTTTCCCTTCAGTTTGTGGGAATACGGCCAATTATCTGCGCTAGTGATATAGGCCGATGGGGTTCTTTCTAAATGGCCCTAAACAGTATTTACGTTAAGATTCGGAGAAAACCACGATAAACTCCGAACGGTTAGGTCGGTGGACGTGACCTGGATTTGAACCAGGCACTTTCTGTCTCCCAGTTCAGAGCGCTATGCACTCAGCCACTGGCGGGGTCTTTTTTTCTTCAGATGTATTGTACAATGTGATAAATCATATAAATTCAACTATACGCAGAATTCTGATTGTACGCAGTTATGAGCCACATTTTTTCCCCACAATCCATGAATTTTACCTTCTGAACAAAGTCATTTTCTAATTTTTTTTTTTGTGCGAGCTTTTTACAGTTATAAATGAGACTTGTGAGAAATAAAAGGAGCCCATAAAAGTATCAAAAATGGAGTAATCATACTAACAATTGTTCTGTGTTTCTATCAACTCGATGAAGTTACTGTAACTTAACTTAAATATACTATATTTATGCAAATAACAACTGAATTCACTTTCTAAATGTAGCATGGGTTATGTGTATTGTAACTCATGCTAGAATAGTTTTATGCAAATAACGCAACAAAAATGTGTGCTACCTTTTTAAAAATTTTCTTATAGTTAAAATGGCTAAAAACGGAAGAATATTAAGTTTTAAAGCAAATGATAGTTTATTAGATTTGAAAGGATAACATAACTATGTTTTGGTAACTCATGCAACATGTACTAGACACTAAAACCAATTAGGAATAATATGCATAATTACTTTGATTCTAAACATTAATTTGATTATTTTTATAAACCTCATGAGTGTATTTATTAGAAACAACCAAATTCAAAGTTTATAAAGTTACAGAAACAACATATCTTTTCGCTGAAATTCAACGCTGAATAGAACAAAATCATCTAATGTCTGACTTCAAAGTGTTGCCATTTTGATAAAAAGAAATTTTTATACAAAAGAAACTGTTGTCAACACAACTACAACAGTTCGGAATAATTTCTCACACAATTTATTAAAAAATAAATAAAAAATAAAAATATTTTTTTTTTCATGGCCATGCCCACATTCATATGGAATTGCCCGGCACAGGTTTATAATGGAGTTCTTTCATATTCAGACTAAACAGGGGATGAGGCTTTCGGTAGACCGGTCATTTCTGTGAGTGACTGTTTTCGTTTGTGCCCGCCTAATTTAGACTCTATACTTCAGACTCTTGTTTCCAAGCGAGCTTCCTGTATCTTACGTCTCACGTGTTGTCTTCAGTCCCCTGATCTGTAACATGATTGAGCCTCTGCGGGGTTTTTAGCGAACAAAGACCACGCTTGGTTTCCTGCTCCCAGCACTCTACCTGAACTCGAGACCGAACGGAGGTTCAACTCCCTACTAATTAAAATTTTGCATTCTTTCATTGGTGTTCCTATTATTTTGTCCTATACCTGTATTTTGCAAGTATTGAAGGCCCAATTCTATGCCGTCTTGAAATACTTATCTAAGTTATGTGCTACATTTAGAAGAAGTTTTTAAGAAGAGGTTTCCTACTATTGTTGATTAGTTTCAAAAGTTCGTCGGTTTGGCAATATTGCTTAATCAACTCATCATGCTGCTTGCAGTATCTTGAGAAGCGGATATTCTCTATAGGAAAGTTTAAGTCATTTTTAATCGATGTTTGTGATCTTTATTTTTTATTTAATATTTGAAGTAATCAATGATACAGAAGCGCAACAGTGTTTTCTCAGTGTAACTTTAACAGCAATTATTGCTTTTCAGAAAAAATTAAATTTATTTCATATAATTTTTATTGAAACGGCTAAACATTAAGTGTAAAATCTTTAACCGTCTTGACCAATCAATTACAAGCGTCGTTCCGCTGAGACGTCTTACTACTCAGAGCTGCTTTGCACTTGCCTGATTTGCAAGATTTGCCTAAAAAGTAACATCTAAAGATTTTGAGAGCAGAGTTGCAAAGGTTCATTATCAAGATACGTTTCCTATGAGCTCTTATGCAATTGCAATGCGGCGTTTTTTTTTTTTTTCAAAATTAGCTTCTTTATATATAAATACTAAATAATTCTTTTTATTTTTCCCATTCACTTAAAAATACGGATTTGATCAATCAAAACGTTTGCTTTTTAATATGAAGTATGATTTCATTGACAATTTTTAAGCTGTATAGAGTATTTTGACGAGACTACCTCTCTGCGCCAGGTCCCACTTTGCCTGACTGTTTTCTGTTCTTGTATGGGAAAAACCAGTTTTTAACATAAAGAAAAGTATTAAATTTTCGAAAAAAAAAGTTTTAGATGCATGTAATGGACCGAATTGGTAAAGCAAAACTTCAACTTGATTTTCCAGCGGCATTTTTATGTTCTGAAGTGATTAAGGATAATTAAACCAGATGTTTCTAATACCCTTTTTGTCTGGATCGAATACAATATGAAGACAATAAGAGAATATGCGCACAAAGAATGTGCAGTATAATGTCACTCAGATGACGTCACTTAAACGTCACGTCAAATGCTCGATATAGGAATTGACTGATGCAGCGTAGATAAAAGTCGAAAATGCCATCAACCTTTTAATTTCTTCTTGCATGATCGTGCAAATTAAACTGATTTACAATTTTGCACTTTTGGATTTCCAGTAAAGGGATATGGTTAATAGAAAGCATTATTTTTAATGACTCCCATGCTATTCTTTATTCCTAATAAAATGATAGACAAATAAAGCTCCGTGCAATAAAATTTTAATTATTTTAGCTTCGCTTCTCACTCTGCCAGATTTCAACTAATGAAAAGAATAGGCATTTCAACAGCTCTGACGTAGATTAGTGTTAGATCTGCTAAATAACACTTATTACAGAAAAGTCTTGAGCATTAAATGAAAGTATATATATCTGTAATTAAACGCTAATTTATTTTCACTTAGAAATGGAAGGAGGAATATTTTGTCGGTCATTATGTCTGCGCACCATTTTCGGATCATTAAACACTTTACCATCTGCTGACGAACACTTAAAGAACTGTTAGATTTTGATAATTTAACATTCGAAACAGGAATTTCAACGAGTGACTGCAACTAATTGCGTTCTAATTAATGCTGGTGCGATTTTGTTGAAAAGGAAATATCTTCCAAGAGTGATTTACGGCGTTCCTTGCATAATTACAGCAAGATGCAGAGCTGCAGACGGACGCAACCGGTAAGGAATTGGAGAAGAAATTTATACCAAGGCATTTAATTTTATCACTCTTTTAATTTTTTATCCGCTGTTACTTTCCCCGGTTTATTAGAATAATATAACGTTGCAGTTAACCCTATCTTGATGTAATTTTGAAATAATCCAGAATTGCCAGGGTTCCATGGACTTATTCTTTTCGTCTATCCGATGAGTGAACTGCAGAATTCGCCAAGTTAGTGTCACCAAACTGGCGCAAGATATTTGTAATGTGGACAGCTAAACTGCTGTCGTAAAATTAAGACCTTAATACAAAGTATCATGAATATTAAATGTAAGTTAAATATTAATTCAAATAACACACATTTTTGTAGCATGAAGTAGAAGCATAGAATGTTATTTCCATATTTTTTTTATAGTTTGAAGAAAGAATTTTTTGAATTACTATACTGACGGTATTTGTTAAATTACAAATTACATATAAACACAAGTAAGTACTTTTCAATAAAGTACTAATAAAAAAGAAAGAATCTTTTTTCTCAGCGTTTTAAAAGAATGAAAAAATATACATGCTACATACTACGCATAATATTTTTTGTTTGCTCATATATAAAGCAAAATTTAAAAATGTATTTAGAGAAAACTATTATATACTAAGAAGTCTGCCTTCACTAAATTAAGCTTATAAAGATTTTGGAAAAATAGGTAATATATGAAAGAAATATAAATAAAATGTTGTAATGTAAAAAAAAAAAAAAAAAAAAAAAAAAAATAGAAAAAAAAAAAGAAATTAAATATTGCAAAAATACAATCGAAATTTGCAGTAAGGTTGCTTGGATCTCGTATCGAACTGATATGAAAAGTTTACTGGTCATACGTACAAAGAAACATTCACATGCATATATCTATGAGATCAAGATCGAAATATTTGGCAAACTAAGAAAATCGTTTAACTTTTACATTAAAAAAATAACTATACAAGTTAAACTTGATAAAAAAATCAGAAGTTAGATACAAATAAAAGGACTCAGCAAAAATCACAATATTTTGAGTTATTAGAATTAATCTAATTTCTCTATATGAACTTCTGTTTAATAAATACATATACTCACAACAAACTTAAAACTCTTTAGCAATTTAGAAAATTAACATCATTCACTTAAAAATAATATCTTGTTTGTGCTGCTCAATTTTTTTGAAGTATCTAAAAAAGTGCATAAAGAGAAATAGATAAATTTCGTGACTTACCATGAAATTGCTGTAAAGATTTTTCCTCCCCCTTGCATCCCTTTTAAATTAAGTTGCAGCAAAATTCAGCGTGAAAATTATTTTCGTGTGTAAAAAAAAAAAAAAAAAAAAAGGTAAATAACGAACAACTTTCTCCAGGCTCAACATATTTAGGAAGAGTTCACGTTTTGACTCTCTCGTGTGAGACAGAGAATTACTAGAGAAAGGGGAGAAAAGAATCTTAATAGAGTGGAAAAAAGCAGATAAAAATATTTAAAAGAATACGTGGAGATAAACTTGAAAAAAGGCGTTATAGCAAACTGAGATTTAAGACATTGAAGGTAATTGAACGGTTTTTCTCGGTGGTTGAAAAAAGAAAAAAAATACGTCGTAAAATCTTAGGATAATTAAATTATCCCGAAAAGGATAAAATTAAAGAAATTAATAAAAATATAAAGAAGATATGTTTTTAATCTAGTACCTCCGAAAATGATAAGAAACCCTGAAAAAATCATCACCTTTTTTTCCCCGTAATGGTTTGCAGGAAAGTTACTTTTTTTCTGTAAATATTAAATTAAAAATATTAAAGCTAATAGTTTCATTTTTACAAACTAGTCATTGAAATTGGTGTTTTTTTTTTAATGTAAAATTTTTGTTTGCGTGTGTGAATACTTATTCTTTTTAAATGAAAAAAGTAGGTATTAAAGCACGAAAAAGTGCTTGAATTAACTATTCCAAGGTTGACAATGCACACAAAACTTGACAGTTTTTATACCATTCTGAATGCAAACAAACAAAAAAAAAACAATTGATTTTTCCCAGAGAAAACCCTCCAAAAATTGATGAATTAAACCATAATTGTAGAAATCTCGCCTATAACACCAACAATGTTGAGAAGAGTGTAAGAAAACTTGGTTCAACGTGTTCATGCTTGCATTCAAAATGGTGCTGAACATTTCCACCATTTTCTGTAAGCAATAATAATATAAAAAATTTAAATTATGTTTTTCAAAAATTAAATTATCCCAGGATTAAATAACTTTGTACGTCTCCATTTCTTTTTTAACTCACAAATAAAGTTGTAACAATCGAGCAGTGTTGAAATTCTCTCCTACACTTAAAAAAGGTTTAAAAAAACTATATTTTAGTGTAAGAATAGTTACCACACCCGTCATATTTAAGGGTTATAGGAAAAACCATTGGGTACTATTTAAATTGATCACCCTGTATTTATAGAATATTTATGTCCTATGTACAAAAACTGTGTTATCGACGATAACTTGCACACCACATGCGTGAAGATTAATGCCGATTAGGAATTATAAATAGAAACTATGAAATCACAATAAACTCGGCCTAAAGTAGCAATTATTATAAAATTTCAAGGTAGTTACATGGAATATAATATACTGCATTCAATACTGCATAGATACTGGATGGAAATTTTATTTTCGACCTAGATTAGAAATTCTTTTTATTACCACTGATTACTAATAACTAAACAAAGAAAAATGTGGATTTTTGATTAACTTTGCAGTAAACATATTTCCTTTAAAGAAAACTTTTTACACTTATTAGTCAAATGTGTGACCATTTTATTCGATTTCAGATCTATTTGATAGTTGTTTTAGACGGTCGCTTTACATAGCGTTATATCATTCTTGAAAATTACTGGTTTCATTTTGAGTGCTGAAAATGACTGTTTTACAAGAAATATTGAGGTAATTGGAAACTGAAAGGTGAAAAAATGTATCGGATGTAGTATTGTTTTTCGATATGGATTAAACTTTAGACTTTGAAAGCAGTCAGAAATATCGTCGACAGATGGTGCTTCGGGTTACCTGGGAAACGCGTCTGGAATATACATATTTAATGGATATTGAAACGACATAATGCATTTTTCTTACTCTCCTTGTTTAATTCAATTTCCTCTTCTTTGAAACAGCTTAAATATTAGGTATACTACTCCAATCCACACATTTCTGATGCATGCGAGTCAATTTCAGAGTAGCCTTAATTTAAGCTGCAGTTTTATGATACTTTCGGTGAATTTAATCTGTCATACGTCAAGTTGTTCCAAATAGAAGTTAATTTCGAAAATATTATGTTTTATTTTTCCTTGACTGCATCCCCATCGGCTGTGCGATTAGTAAAAGCAGAGTGCAGAACACTCATTTATCTTTCTCTCTCTATACACAAGGTGGGTCGGAAATATCGTCACGTACCTGTTAACCCTTTAACGCGCAGTGTTCCCGCTCTGGGAACACCAAACTGTGACGTTTTGACTGTTGCCAGTCACGAAGAATAGATTTGATTTCTATAAAAATAGTTGCGGGTGACATAGCTCCACGAGAATCCTTTACTTTTTAGCACGTCAGTTCCCGTAAAAAAATTGTCACGATTATTTTTAGCAGCACTGACATCAGCTGAAAAATGCAAGAATGCGAGAACAGCTGGAGAGATTGCCCAATACTGAAAAAAGGGCAGCCGTTGCCATCGCTCGACTTAACTACCAGCAAGATGGCGGACGATCGAAACGTTCATCGCGTGCCACAGATCTAGGCACCCTTTTTTGACGACAGCTGGCTGTGCGGCACAGCCAGCTTTCGTCAAAAAAGGATCTCTAGATCTGTGGCACGAGATGAACGTTTCGATCGTCCGCCATCTTGCTGGTAGTTAGTCGAGCGATGGCGACGGCTGCCCTTTTTTCAGCATTGGGGAAGGGTTGTGCCTCAAAGGGTTAATAATCCCTTTGGAAGAATTGCTGGTCTAAATTCTTAATCAAGTTTCATAAGCGATGAGCTTTTCTCCGATACTTTCATCAGTGAAACGAAATGGAATTTTTAAACTATCAGTTTTAGTTGTGCTTTCTGTGAAAAATGCGTTCGTTTTAGACAAACGATAATCGGAAAGTTCACTATTACTCAGACACTTCTTCTAAAGTGATTATTGACAGGTGCACGAAGACGACATTTCCGACCCCACATTGCTGCGTGATTCTGGACCGTCTTGGTCCCCTCTACCGCCCTTTACATTTTTGACGCTTAGTTTAGGACCACCCTGTACATAATATAGATTTTTAATATTTTAAAGTTGTTACTTAATTTCTCTTCGTATTTCATAGGTAAATTCGAAAAAGTTTTGTCCAGACTGCCTCTGCCTACCTGCGTACGATGTATTTAAAATTGAATACTGCGTGCAATTTGTAATACATTTTAATATTACTATATAACCAAAAATTTATAAAAAGTATTTTAATTACGCCAAAACTAATTTAAAAATCTTACAAAATGTGGGTATTCGGCTATCATCGGACTCTCATGCACATAACGTGCTGATGCACAGCAATATCGCATATTAAATTTATATCCTTTCTTCCGTACTTTATTCAATTTATAATTTCTAAAAGCCGTCCGCCTAATCTGTGAGTTTTCAAGGATGAAAAATCGATGAGAATCAACCGAAATTAAACTTTTCTAAATCAAGGCAAATGGGCACGGGCTAATATAATATATTTATTGACTTGAATTATTTTCTAACTCTTTCCAGAAGTTTCAGTTGTTATTAAATGATACCGGCATATCGTCTAATTAAAAGTTCGGAATAAATCCGTGTAAAGTTTGCTGGGATTTAACTTTCAGCCAAGTCTCATTTCTAATTGCTTAAGACGACAAAGCTTTACTGGATTGCAGAATGGCAGTTTTAAATCGATATACAGTTATCTTATACCAAAGCAGTTAAGCGTGGAAATTTTTAAATTGTTTGGCATTTTTAAAACAAAAAATGAGAAATAACGTATTATGTAATTTTATGTTTGTTTATTTTGTGTTATGGCAAGCCTACATCAGGGGCATTTGCCTATGGGATGATGGGGGGAGTGACTTGGTTGAAGGACTTTTTAAGGGGCTTTATAGCGTATTCACGTTACATCTGGAGAAAACTGACCCAAACTCCAGACTGTTAGATCGACAACCGCGCGGTAGGCCCGAACGCGGGACCTTCAGACTCCAGCCGTCTACCACGTTTAGTGTCATACCCACTCGGCCATAGTAGGGCCTCATGCAATTTTATGATAATAATATTTTTGTTTCTTGTCTTCGCCATTTTAAATAAAAGTTCGTGTAACAAAGGGAATCTAAATCCCTGCCATTCAAAAATTTTACTTTACTTGCACAGTTCTGCGTGAAAAATATCACAATATATTTTTCACGTGCTACTGACGTTTGAAAGAAGCCCAAGTAAAAAATAATAAACTTTGACACCTAAGTTCAGATACTGTTGCCACTTTATGTTTCAACCTGGAAAAACGATATAATATTCATATTGATTTGCTTGATTAGTTAATAGAAATTCGATCAAAAGTTTTGTTTTACTATCCCTGAAACCTGTATGAAAGACGAAATACTCAAGATGTTGCTGAAATATTTTTTTATTTTTTATTTTTAGAGCAGGGATTTGAAGAAAGAGTAAATTATTTTTTTTATTGAAATACTTAGAAACGATAGCCGACCGGATTATATGGTGGATAAATTACCCTGCTATGGTTTCAGGTTCAACTCCCGGGGGTCAGGGTTCTATTCCCGACTGAGCGTGGTTGTCACTGTCCGTCCCTTCATAGGGGTGACATTGGTCCACCTACTAGGTGACCCCATAATAAAGCGACCAACAATTACGGCCTTAGTAGTAGCCAAAGCTTTCAAGGCAGAGGCCGGCCATTAGAAACAAAAAAACAAAAAACAAAAACAAAAAACTTGGAAACGATAAGCTCCTCGGAATTGACAAAATCTAACAAACTGAGGAAAAACTCGTATCAGAAAATTGAAAAGTGTGTTTGGAACTGTACCATGGAACTGTAAAACGCTATTTTCCGAGAGAAATGGAAGTACCGGTATGTGTGTAAGACAGCTATATGGGTTGCCCGTTTTCTGAATGTTCTCGATTTGAGGGGTACATAATGTAGACATGAGAAATGAAACTTTGTAACCGATTTGTAAGTTTCCTTGAATTTTATAGAACTGAGTTTAGTTTAAGATATTTTTTTTTTTTAAAGTAGTTTTACTTTTTTTACAAATAAATGAAAAATTAAGGTACAGGGTGTTTCAAAAATAACGATCCATTTTTATGAAAACACTAATGTATTGATTTCTTTCACAGTTGTTTGAAGAGATGCTGAAATTTGTTCACCAGTAGCCAATATCAGGCTACTGGTGAACAAATTCGCGGATGAAAATCGTCCTGGCCGGCCATAAACATCTGACGCTACCGGTTCGTGCCTATTGGCCCTTGTTGGTGGTTGTTTTCGGTATTTTCGATGGTACAGCTAACGCTCATCTTCATATGTTTTATGACCCAGTTCCCAAGAAACAATGACTATTCTTTCTTCTGGGGAGAGCATTTCTTCAAACACCTGTGAAAGAAATCAATATATTAGTGTTTTCATAAAAATGGATCGTTATTTTTGGAATACCCTGCATTTACGTTTTGACCACATAAATTTTCTATCCATACTTTTGTATCTCTTTAGATAATTAACATAAGCTAAAATGTAAAAAAAGGAGAAAAAAGCCTCAGATAACCATATAAATAACCATATAATGCATGATGCTTACAAAAGAAAACAGATGGATAATAATTAGGCATTTTGTAGTTTTAAATAGGAAGTAACATTAGAATACTGCATCCTTTCGTGCACACGCAATGTATACTTCATGAATTATAAGAGTTATTAAGAAATTAAATCTTTGAGATGTTAGCATCGATATTTAAGCTATCGATCATTGCCTATTTATTAAGCAGATATCTGTGACCATTATGATTAGAATGAAATGAGATAAGCAAATGTCGATCGATACGAGAAACATCTAAATATTCCCCTGGATTATTTTGCGATTAGTCACAGGGAAGACTTTCGCACAAAGCGAAAATACACATGTGATGTAAGATCACATACTCAATATTAATTCTTATTTATTTCGTTTTTCTTAAATTTAATCTGTCCAAAATCAAGCAGTTTAACTTTTACTTCTGTTCTCATTTTTAATTACTTCGCTTTTCACTGCTTGCAATTAGGGTTGCCAGATCGCCAAACCAAATAGCCGGACAGACCAGCCAGTTTGGCCGGACATTTGGGTAAAAAGGCCGGACAGCCTACAATATTGAGGATTTTGTCTCAGTATTAATAGGTACGGCAAAAAAATTGTATGTAAAATCAAGTTTTTTTGATTATTACCATGAATCTTGTTAAATTCTAACGAAATATAAATAACATCGACTGTCAAATCAGTTCAAGTACTTTATTACTAATCAGCCAAAGTCATCAGTAAAAGGCCCAACAAAAGCCGGATAGCGTTAAGTTTGGCCGGACACGCAATCAAAAGCCTAACTATGTCCGGCTTTATCCGGACGCCTGGCAACGCTACTTGCAATAGTTTTTTAAGTGTTCATTTTCTCGGCAGCATGACGCCACCAGGGGCTAAAAATAGATTCTCTTACGTCAGATTGCAATCGTAACGGGTTTTTCAATTCCTTCTTTTGGTGCTTTTTTTGGAATATTTTATTTTTGATGACATGCCCCAACTTTCAAAATTATTCGTTCGCGGTTTGATCACTTTAATTTTATTGGTCTAAATTTATTTCAGCTCTGTAATTGGCATTGGATATCACTGCCAAATTTGTGTTTTCGCCAATCTCAAGTTACACGTTGCCATCCTATTTTTACTCAATCCACCTCTTTTCGGCTGCTCTAGGAGCACATATTATTTACCCGGCCATCAGTCGTTACTTTTAATTATAATTATTCTACAAGTCCTTTTAAATAAACAGTTTTTTGAGTATCTTACCTCTTTATTTTGGCTGAAGTGTTTAATTTAAAGAACTTGAAGCTATTCAGAACACCTTTTAATCATAATTTTAAAATGCAAGTAAATTTTCTTCGTGACTACACACACAAAAAAAGTCTGTAACATCGGCAATATTGGGGAGGGGGGGGGAGGAGTGTTAAATTGAATTAGGAGTCTTCGCTAACTAACACGATGATAAATTATACAATCGAATTTTAACAACAAACAAAATTAATATATATTTACTGCCGGCAAAAAGAAAGTTGACATTTCAATTTGGCAGTAATAATGGTGAGAGTTAAATTGTTGCCAGTGGTGAGGGAAAACTTGAGAAACCTCGAATAATCAGGAAATTTTACTTTATCAGAAAAAGGGACACTGCAGATTTTGGTTAAAAACCTGGAAAATCTTAAAATTTACCAAGTATGACGTGGTAAATCGTCTGAAGTCCGAATTTATAAATTAATTTAATATTTTCCATGTGTCTTGGTAAAAGTAAATAGGACTTGACAGAGGCACACAACAGCGGTGTAAAAGGTAATTTGCTTTTAGGAGCACCTTGTTAAAAAAAAGAAAAAGAGCTTATTTAATCGAAAAAAAAATGTGAAATTAAGTAAAATGTAACCCTCCGCCCCTCCCTACTGCATTAATCCAATCCTAGTTTTAACCGAGCAATGCTAGAGTTGGAAATTTCCTGCCATTCTGAATTATCTGTAACATAGCTTAGATGGCAGGAAAATTTGCAATGCGGTAATTTTCGAAAGATTTCGCATAGGCTTTTTTAATAATTCCGAAGACTTCTGAGATCGTTTACAGCGACCAGATGACAGCATTAGAGAACATCTGAGATGAAGCCAAGGTTCAAATATGAGGTCAAAGTTCAGAGGCAAGCGTTCTTCTTGAAATTTCTTTGTTTTGGTCGAACCATTGAGACTGTCTATGGGTCTTCGCAAGTGAATCCGAATCAGATATTATCAGTATGGGATTTTTCTGATTTTGAAAATTCTAAAAAATAAAAAATAAAAATGCGATTCTAAAAGCTCCTTTTATGGCGATCCCTATTTATCGTCAGAGGTGAAAGTTGAAAGTGATTACACTAATTTCTTCCTTGAAATGTTTTACCTGAACAATGTTAAAAATTAAGAACGTATGTTTATATATAAATTACATTTTGTGTTCGTTAATTCTAAAAAAAAGAAACCAAACATGGTAGGGCTCAAAAACCTATATCAATTCAAACCTCCAAGGCTTTAAAACATAGGCCAAGGTACATATTTAAACTTACATCACTGAAGTGAAATCCAGAATAAAGGGAAATCCTTTTTATCTAACCAAAGCACTAAAATAAATAAATAAAGTATAAATGATGCTTCTAAGAAAAATAGCTCATTCATTTATTTTGACAATTGTTGTTCAAGGATGAATAAAGAAAGTGCAACTGTCTTTATCAATCAAACTTTTGTAAACATTTTTTTTTCCTTTAAGACATGCAAGTTTTATTTCCTGTAAGAGATAATTTCATATAAAAAATAAATAAATGATTTTGATTGAACACGACGGTTGCGACAAAAACAGTAAACTGTTATTTGTGCTTTCATTATTACAATGTAAAAGCTGATAAAGAAATTTTTTATTGTAGAAATTTATGTGTATAAATATTTAGAAATTCTATTGTTTAATACATTTAAATTTAAAATGAATTGTCTTAATTGTCGGCTTCGCGTTGTTTACTATTGGTCACACTGGACGTAAGGCATGCGAAAATACCCGAAATAAATACCAAATCAAAGTAGTCATTATGATTGAAAGAAATTAAAAAGAAAACTAAAAAAAAAAACAAAAAAACCCATAGAACTGCAAAAGAAAGGGAACCTTAGCTACTCTAGGAGATTGCTTAAGGTTAAAGTGTATAAACAGAGTTTCCACACGAGAGTCAAAATTCTCCTACTATCAAAATTTATGATTATGGGTTTGCAATATCATATGAGCATTGGAATACCACCCGTAGATGATATGAGTTCGGTTGTGTCAGCGTGGTAATTTGCCAGTCGGAAGATACAAGTTTTCTATCAAAAACTGAGACCAGATATGAGTTTGCCCTGCTCAGTACTTAGTGAAATACAAAGTTCCTGAAGAGCGTTGAATACAAAAATCTTCTTGAATGTGATCTTTTTTTTTCTTAATGGCCGGACTTTGCCTTGAAGGCTTTGGCCACAACAGGCCGGAATTGTTGGTCTCTTTATAATGGGGACACCTAGTAGGTAGACCAACGTCAACCCCTGTGAAGGGACGGACATGACAACCACGCTCAGTTGGGGATCGAGCCCCGGCCGCCGGGAATTGAACCCAAAACCGGAGTACGGTGCTTTACCCACCATACAACTCGGTCGGCTTGAATGTGATCTTCTGTATAGCATAAGTGACATTTGTGGCTACCATAAATAACAAACCAGATTGTTGTTGCAGGGTGTTTCACGAAGAATCTCTAACTTTTACAAATGAATAATCCAAAATCGGTGATAGATAGAAGGATGAAGAAAGCGGCATGTTAATTAAAAACACCGTAAAAATATGATACAGAAGGCACAGAATTTTAGTTAGAAATTACACCGATAGATGGGGCTACAAGTGAAACTACGGATGCCAGACAGAGAGCTCGGACACCGAGAACAATTACATCAAACTGATTTAATAAGTGCATCTTCCACACTACACGCCAGGAAAATATTGCGGGGGTTGGGGAAGGGGATGTTGTCGGGAAAATACGGAAGTCCATACATGCATTTTCCCATAACTGTCGAATAGTTCAACGCAACAACTTTATCATCAAATTATTCGTCCAGAAAGACAAAAATGTTTTGTGTACGATGTAGGCTTGCCCCATCTTGCATGAACCATGCCGTATTCGAATGATCATCCAATGGTTTAATGATGCTTTCGCAAGGGACTGTAGCCTAAACAGAAAGCTTTGGATAATGGTCGCATTCGTAAATGACAAACCAGTTACACTCGTGCAACGAGTTTCCATCTAAGTTGTTCGCAAACGAAACTGAGTGAATTCAGTTTATAAACTAGAGCGTTCGTATACAAAACTGAGTGTGGTTAGTTTCAAACTAAGTAAGCTGAGCACGGAGCAGGTTCATCCAGTTGTTGAGAGGACACACTTTCTGCCCGTTGATGATGTTATGAAATGGAATCCATGGTTATGAAAAGTATTTTACGTTTGCTGAAGCTATAAAAGTTATTTTTTCGAGGAGGAAATTCATGCACACGCTAAAAACTGTAACGGAGGTACAGAATTTTTCAAAGGTAATTATTTTCTTGTAATTTTCATTTTAGTAAATTCAAAAATGCATATTTTTAGTGTTGAGATTGAAGTTGATTTAAACCGTTATTAGAGAAATTTGAACTTTTCTTGTTGAATACTTCTGAAAAAATGCAAGTTCAAGTTGAAATTTCTAAATTTTGATCAGTGTACTTCAATGATGGTCACTCTTTCTTTTAAAATCCTGTTGATTTTACATTGAGTATGAACTAAAAACTCCTCGAGATAAATAACAACATACGCGAATTGTAAACAAACACATCTCTTAGGCGAAGAAACTAAATAAACTGAAGTTGTTTGTAAAGGCGAAAGAAACTGATCGCACTGAACGAAGGCATTCCAGTTTTCTTACGAAAACTCGTGCTTCGGGTTTATCGTTCACGAATGCACCCAATGAGTGGTCATGCGTGGTACAAATGAGAATTTTCTCAGTCCTGTATGACGGCTTGCAGCGTCATCAGTCGGCGCAATTTTTAACTAAACGTTTTTATCTTCTGTATCAAATTCTTAAGGTCTTTCGATAAACATACCAACGGTTTTATGGTTTATCAATCACCGTTTTTGAGTCATTTACTGGCATAGCTATGGGTTCTTTGTGAAATATTATGCTCTTCCTGACATAGATGTGCCAAAGCTAAACATGTTTAGTAATATTGCAGTAGAATTATACGCTGAAACAGTTTTACATTGAATTTTACAATGCCATAACAGGTATAACAAAATTAAATGAAAGAGCTTTCAATTTAATAAAAGCAAAGTCTAATAAAATAATAAATTTAATAAGAAAGATACACAAAATAGAGATATTTCATCTCTTGTCAAAAGTAGTAAGAAAAGATTAAAGAAAAAATGAAAAAAAAAAGTACTTCAGACTAGATTTTAGCAAAAATTAGAATACTTATACAGAAAACTAAAGGATAATTTTAATGATGTCTAATGATTTATAAAATAATTTGAATGTTTAAGTGTCAGTAACAGCAAAATAATTAAATACAACCTAGTTAATGAACGCAGACTATATAAAAATCCGTTTCAAACGTAAAGGAAATAATAAAATAATTAAAACTTTGTAAAATAACGCACACAAAAGGTACTTATGAAGATGAACAATTGTTTCGAGAACAAAATACCGGTATTCATCAGTAGCAGTCGATGTCCATTCACGGACTGGGACTGGGAACTGAAAAATTGAGGGCAGGAAACTGTTTTTCAGTGTATGGACTTCGGCTGCTACTGATGAAAATCGAAACTTTTTCAATCGAAACACGTGCTCATCTTGATAAGTATCTTTAATGTGTGCTATTTTATAAATTTTTAATTACTTTATCTTTTAAGCACCAGTTTTTTTGAGTGTTTTTTGTCAAAGGCAATAATATTTTATCAATTCAAATCAAAATTGTATCATGTTCCAATTAGAAAAAAAAGTTATGTGATGTTACAAAATCTGTATTACACATTTTCCATTAAATATTAACGCACTCTCATTACTTATAATAAAGTTTTCTATTTATTGCAAGAAATGCTGAGGTTTACTAACCAGCTCTCCCTCGTCGATAGAAACTATATGCTCACGAATCCAAAAATTCAGGAAACATTATCGATAATATTTATTTATTTCTTTGATTCACGTAGCTATTTTTAAAAAGCCTGTTTAAAAATTCTCTCCTCTAGAGAAATAAGAATGTTCCGCGTCTCCTAATTTATTCCCGAAACCTCATTAATGTTTCGTTTTACGCTTTCTCCTTTTACTTTTTAGCAATAACAAACAATTCGATCCCTGAATTATTTTTAGCAAAGGGGAATAAGTAACGACCAGCTGATTTTGTTAGAGCTTAAAAAATTTAAGGAATATCAAGTTTGATCTTTGCAACATGATAGATAGAATTGCTTTTTCCAAAAGAAAAAAAATCATTTAAATGTAACGAGCGAATGCGAAAATAAAAAGTTAAAGATAAAAAGATAAATGAATAAGAATGCTTCTTTAGAATTTTGCGCAAGACAGTAAAATTAATCGAAATAGTTGCTGGAAAACTGTAATAAATAAATGAAAAAAATTTTAAAATCTTACCACCGTAATTAATGTTCTGATGCAAGCGAAATTCGAAATGTGAAAGAAAAAGAGATTATTTCACGGTTATGATTAACACAAAAAAGTGTTTTATTATCAGGTTAATAAGTCATTTTAAATGATTTGGCAATTTTTAATATACAATTGGATATTTAGTGTGTTGCGTTTTGCAAGACAGTTCGTATTAAAATAATGCTGCTTTTTCAATAAAGCAACATAAATATACATAAACCATAAAATTTTATTTGAGCTCGACATCTTTCCGTTATTGCTTGAGCTTCGACATCTTTCCGTTATTAATAACATTCTAGAGCAGACATTGGCTGTTTTGAAATTTTAATGCAGCGATGAATTTTCGGAACTCATATCTTCTGTTTTCAATGGATTTGTTCGAGGATTATACTTTACAACTATCTGACATTTTGATAAAAGTTAAAAGTGTTAGAAAGATCACATTCTAATTTTAATAATAATTTAATTCGTGTTTCTTAAATGCACTCTGTCCAAAATCAAGAATTCTACAGTACATTTCTGTTCTCATTTTTCTGTCACTTCGGCTTTCAAGCTGTATATTCGCTTTATCCCGTTTGCATCATTCTTAAATGATTATTCGTCTCATCAGACCTCTGGAGCCGTTCTGGGCTAAAAATAGATTAGATTACGTCCGTTTGCAACAGCAACGGCTTTTTGCTCAACCCCTCTTTGGAATATTTTGACGTTTGTTATTTTTTGTTGCCCTGACTCTTCTTTAAAATTATTTGTTCTCGGTTTCATCCCTTTAATTTAATTTTATTAACTTTTAGGGTTGCTGCGTGATTGGTGTTATTTATCTCGGCCAAGTTTTTGCCGAGGAGGGGGTGCAGGGACTGCAGGGGCGGAAGGGGCTAAAGCCCCTGCAGCCCCTTCCGTGATTGAGCCTATGGTGCTGAGTATAAGAAAAATACCATGAACAGAAAATTATGCCTTTACTGAGAAACAAATTTGAAAATATGTCACTTTCGGCTGGAAAAAATACCACCGCCTGGCTTGTTGCTAGTGCCCATCATGTGCTTATGTGCATTAGGAATAGAATTAACCAAAGTAATCGTGCACCATGCACGATTACTTTGATTAATTCTATTCCTAAGGGTCTGCCCTTCTTACTCTTATTTTTCGCAGAGCCCTTTGCACGCAGTTTTGGTTATGCTCTTTGCTTTTCATACTAAAATACACTAAATTATATATCATTGTTCATGCAGTTTTATCTCTTCTCTGAAGTAGAAACACGGCCAGTTGAACATTGAGCAAAGGATACATAGAGTGGACTGAAAATTTATGGTATGACCAAAAATTCAGCTTTAAACAAATTTTTTGCTTAATACAGAGTTAGTTTAAGGCATGTTTTGCAGTATTCGAAACACTAAAATTTTAAACTTTCACATTTTACTCGATAGAGGTTGAAGATTTGCTAATACGGTTTTTGCAAGTAATAGTTGAGGTGTTGCATTTCTAAATTGCTGCATATTTTAAAATGTATTATTTAAATATCGCCGGCAAAAGTTTATTAGAATCCATATGTTATTCAGCTACTAAAATAACAACCGCAATATATTTCATCCATCTTACCTAAAAAAACACCTTTCTCTTTACTACAAAATTCCTAACCGTTATGTTTTATTAAATGCTTGTTCATAATACACGCATAAAAAGTGCTTATTATAATTTTGAAAATGCACTTCATTAGTTTCACGTGTTACAGTCATCTGGAAGTAATTTTCTCATTACTGGACATATTAATTAAAGTTCGCTCAACATACTCAAAAAGTCTAAAAAGTAATCAGCGTACAAGGTATAACTATTTATTACATAACCTTGTAATATATAGTAACAGTTACTTTTCTACAAAAAGAACTATGCTAACTAGAATTTGTTTTTGAAATATGTTATTGCACAATTTTTTTTCCTTTTTGAGAAAGAACGATGTCAATAATTTAAGGCTGTTTTGTAAGTTAAATAAGCTAATTAAGTACTGATAACACTTAATACATTAATAAAACTGTTAATGTAAAGGTACATGCATAGGGAAAGCTGATTCCTCCTATAACCTTCTAGATATGGGTAAAAATAATATAAAACTGAACATATTTAACGAAAAATTTGATGCTTTCCAAACGCAGCTCTTAGCAAGGTTTGCATATGCACTATACTATCAAATAAATTTTATGGATTTTCTATTACTAGTGGTAAAATTTTGTTTTAAAAGATTCTAAACACATTGATGTTATCTCTCTATAAGGATATTGTAGGGGTAAAAAATAAATCGTTCTGAAGAAGGTAACCATTATAAAGAAATAGAAAAATATTTGATCGTTTGCTTGTTTTAATTCGAGTTCTTCCTCTCCACTGTTTTATAACAGGAGGAAATGAGAAAGATCACTCATGTTAAAAACATTGATTATAAAATATTTTCTAGCACGATATTATTGGGAAAATACTACTGCTAAGTGAATGATAAACAAGTTTTCCCGCTTCGTTGTTGAGATATCCCTGATAATTTGATGTAGGTCTTCTGTGACCCAGGCTTTGCTCAAGAGTCTTTTTACAACAATGGGTATAAGAAAATTAAAGCTAAGACACTATTTTTCAATAATTGCCGGAAAAAATTAAATCTAGGAGAGTTGCATCTTTTGTGCCCTTAAAAAATCTATAAGTGTTACACATCTAGTGTTACTGGGAGAATGTGAATAACATAAAATAGGAAATAAATTATTAGTACCATTGCTTAACTGTGCTAAAACGGTGTCCGTTGTTATGTATATGCTTCAAAATACCAAGGAAGTCTCCCTAAAATTAGAAAACTTCTTTATACGGATACGCCAGTTTATTGAATACTTGGAAATACAGTAAGTTCTTGTGGTGAGGTGAAAGACAGAAGTCCCGCAATATGTTGTTGTATGTCTCATATGTTGTTGTTGTTGTTGTCGTGTCCATGTCTAGACCATGGAAAGAGGGGTGCCAGTGCCCCCCCCGAAGTGGATGAACTTCTACTTGTTGGTCCCTAATTTTGAGCCGATTCCAGATGAGGGACCAACCACCACCTGAAATCGGCACCCCCAGAGGTATCGTTTAACAACATGGAGGACTTTGGACCCACGTCGGATTTTACGTGCACCAGCTCCCATTAGCGTACACGGTTCCACAGTGGACGGGCCGAGAGGGCGATGACCCTCCCAAGCACTGGCCAAGCCGGATGCTGCTTCACTTGCCGTGTTCTTATGGGAACGGAGTTTAGCCCCCAGACCACTGCGGGAAGCATGAAAAAAGAAGCAGCGCCAGCTTGGCCAGTTGGATGGAAACCTCTCTCGATTGTCATGGAGTAGAACCGCGTATGCTAAAGAGGGCTGGAGCACGTAAAATCTGTCGTGTCTCCAATAGCCGCCATGTTCAAACGATACCTCTCAGGGTTCCAATCCAGGTGCAATCACCATCTAGAATTGGTTCAAAATTAGGAGACCCCGAGCTAAATCGGACTTCCTCTCACTGTAGCTCATTGCATTGGAAGCCGCTTCCCTTCGCCCTTCCCTGTCCTATATGGAGAATCTGGTCTCACTCCGCGGTTGCCAAAGGACATTAGAAACAACAAACAGCAAGACTGACAAAGTGATCTACAAACATGAGATGAGAGCCAGAGATTGCGTTTTTGTTTTGATGAGTGAAACTGGTCTAATCAAAATTGGCGAGCATTACTATTTAAAATCACGCGGACCAGAAAGGTCTCGCCACGAAGATGTTAATCCCATAGTTGTACAGATAACAATAATGCTTTCAAACAAAAAATTTCAAAGAAAGTCTAAACAACATATCGAACAGATTTTAGATATTGATGTAACTCTCTTCCACATGTCCAACAGAAGCCATCGTGAGAAGGAACAGTGAATTCTGAACAAGAAACAAAATAGAATAAACAATTTTCGCAGCGAATAGAATCAATTAGCTACATGATCACATTGTGGATCAGTCGCCAAATCTAGGATTTTTCCAAGACGGGGCAAAAAATATAAAACTGCCGTCCCCTTTCCTTCCAGTTTACTACACCTGAGTTGCTACCCGGGGCAGGGATTCAAAGGTGGAGCAAAAAATTAAAACTGCCGTTCTCGCTTATCCCCCTTTAAGTTTATTACACTTGAACTTGCCGCCCGGGGCAGGAACTCCCGCTCGTCCCTTCCCTTCCTAAATCCCTCACTGGTATGGATTCACAAGGTGAACAAATTCATAATAATCATTTAATAAGAAACACAGTCTAACTTGACAAAATGATTGCTCAAGCATGAGAAACTTTGAATGGATCTGGAGATGTTATATAACTGGCACAATGAAAAATGCAGGAAAGGAGGCTATATAAAAGTATTTATCGATTGGCATCAAACCAACGGAAGAACTTAAAAAATTAGTTGCATAATCCAAACCAACATGTAGACCTTATAGTCCTAGCTGAAAAATTTAAAATGGACATCAATCTTTTTAACGAAAATTGACGAAGTACCATGAGATACTGAACCAAACACATCGGAACGAAAAGAAAAGAAAAAGAAAAATCTGCTGTTTATAGACTATAATAACCTGTTTCTTTTCGTTTTCACTTAATAGTGAAAGTGCAGTACTATACGCCCTTTTTATTTCGCCGTTATCTAATATTTGTAGAAGGAAATATTTTTAAACCGAGACTCGACAAGGCACTTTATGGAGAAAAATGGATTTTCAACGTCACAATAAATAATTTTTATAGGAGTTTAAATTTTCTGCAGTGAGCAGGGAGCAGATTGTACGAAGGAAAAATACTTACTCGGTTATTAAAGCATATTTATCATGTTTCCGACACAGTTAGAAAGGGATATTCAAGAATATATTTTGGAGAAAATTGGGCGAGGTTTTGGAGAAATTTCACTATTAGAGAAAAAAACTGAAAATAGAGAGAAAAATATTTTAAAAATAATTTGCTTTTAAAATACTTAAATTACATATGTATTTTTAACAAGTAAACTCTTTTTTGATTTTTTATTTTCAGATAACGTATTTAGGAAAAGTCACTATCAACAAAAAGAAACGAAATAAGAAGTATTAAACATAATAAAATGGAAGCAACTTTATTATGTTCATATGTGTAATATTAACTATACAATAGTTAATATTACACATATGATCATATCTCTCACTTGCTACAACAACATCATAACTGAAAAATCATGATTTTCGAGTTGATATCACAGGGAAAATTGGAGAGATATGAATTAACTTGTTCAAACCCGACATAAATCTCTTCAAATTAAAGAATAATCTCATTGTTTTTAAGAAAACTTACTATACTAAAAAAAAAGACAAATAGAAAGCTCACTTTCAATTAATTTTTCTAATAAAAGCCTTTTTCTCAATCTCTGTGTGTTTCAGTAATAAAGAATTATAATCTTCCACAAACAAAGACAGTCTAGAAACTTTAAAGGTAAACGATATCCTACAAGATCTTTTCAGCTGCATGAATTTTGAGCAAAAAGTATTCGCAAATTCAACTTAGGAAATTTCAATAATATTCAAACGCTTTAATTTGTAAGTTATAATTTAAATCTGGATCGAACTAATTCACGAAACGTATTACTTCTGAGTACAGTCGAACCTCGATTTAACGAATTGATTGGGACCCACAGATCCGTTCGTTAAATCGAAGCAATTCGTTAAATCGAATATCAATTTTTGTAAAGAGTAGGGTATAAAAATATCAATTCAAAATACCCTTGATTATTGAATGATTAATGAAAAGAATGATTATTGTTTGCTACGAGCTTAAAAATTATAAGTTATACGTTAGGTGATCAATTCTTAAATTATCTAAATTCTTTAATGTTACTTGCTCTTAAAATTTAATACACAATACATACATACTTATTGGCACTTTGGAAAGAAATCCTTGATAGTGATTTGCTTTGACTTTCCAAAGTTCTTTGTCGATATTTTTTAACTTCGTATGAACACCATCATCAATCTCGTGAGATTAAAAAAAAAAGCGTTCAAGCAATAGGTCAAACGGTCAAAGCGGTCAAACTAAGCGTTCAAGCTGCAAACTGCATCTTGGAATGTCACCTTTTTTAATTCAATTTCCGTTTCTTTGTCATCTGTTCGCTGCTTTCAGAATCTTCATTCTCTTTCCGTTCCCTATCGCAGGTTCTTAGCTATACATCGCAAGAAACATATGCTGTAAATTTTCCATTACTAGGGAAATCTTCCCATCCAAGCATTTGATTATCGTTATCCAAGGCGTAATTGTAAACGACTGTATCTGTATCGCTGTCTTCGAAGGCACTTGCTCTGTTTGGAGAAATGAGAACAAAATTATTGTATTACACACTTGGATTAGGGTGTGAAAGACTCAAAGTTTTGCGTGCAAAAAATTCAAAATTTCGCATGCGAAAAATTCAAAGTTTTAGTTTTATGTGCTAATTTCACTTCAGCGATGTTGTTCGTTTAATCAAAGCTGAAAATTCGTTAAATCAGAGCATTTTAGCACCCTTTTTGTCGGGACAAAAAAATATTCGTTAAATCGGAGAATTCGTTAAATCAAAGTACGTTAAATTGAGGTTCGACTGTATCAACATTTGAAATTTGTCTTAACGTTAATACGTACTTTTGATATTTATAATAGTGGAATAAAACACCGTAATTAGCATGATCAGATTGTTGCTAGCATGGAACACTTGAGATTCCTCTAATGGAGGGATTTAAATCTACCCCTCTAGATAGAACCCAAAAGAAATAATTGAACGTTCAATCTTCCAGTCCATCTAACTTGAAGTCCATTAATAACAATCAACATGAATGTTCCTCACTCAATCTTACATGAGTTTTTGTTCAATATCCACATTACATCAGTCCTGATCATGTAACCCACATTACATCATGTCCTGTTCTGTTATTGACGAATTGAAAGTTACAGAATTTTATGGTAACAGTAAAAATTATGAGCAAATTAAATCTAAATTAATACAAAATTAAAATTTTCACACAGCCACCGTATGTAAAAAAATCCCCAGTTAGTAAAATGTGCTTAGATTAATGAGGTGATGAATAAAGTTTTAACCTTTCATCATAAAAAAAGCACAGATATATGTTTAAACAAAGTTGATGATGGGCTATTGAATATCAATGATTCAGATGTATCATGTATTTGTGGAATCACTGTTTTCTTTCGTAATTTCTGTACAAACCCTGAAATACGATTATTTGACGAGATTTTTCTCCTTTGAGAGCCATTGAAAAGTGGTATAAGTCGGCACATAATTATTTTCATATCTCCGACAACTTTTATGATGAAAAGTTGAAGCTTTGTAGATCTCCTAATTAATGTATGGTGCACATTTTACTAATTGGGATTTTTGTATTGGGGGCAGTATACAAATTTAAATTTTGTGTTTATTTAGATTTAATTTCCTCATAATTTTTATTGATAGCATAAAACCCTGTACCTTTTGTTATGTAACTTTGTTATTTATTGTACATGACTATGATCAATATTTAAGGAATAATAGCCTAGTTCAGTGTTTTTGGGACACCCTGTATATATATATGTCCACGTCCATTTATACAGACAATTCTTTTTCCTTTTTTTACAACGGTATTTCTAACTAAAATGAAAGAGCGAATAAACTTAAGAGGAAAAGCATTGCACCTCGTATTTGTAAATATTGTTGCGAAATAATAACTTAATTTGCTCCCGTATTGCATGCGCCGCCGTGAAACTAGTTTTTCAGGCATATTAGCGGAGTTCTCCGATAATGGTAACCCTGTAGTCTTGGCGACAAACTTGGCGACTTGGTGTCGGATTTGGCGACCTTGGCGACAAATGGTGGCTTCTAGAAAATTCATGTCTCCAGACCATATTTCAATTTGATAAGATTGTTCCAGAAAGTTCTCGGCAATTCCGGTGACGTCATCATCTCTATAAAAGCGCTAGGATCTCTCTCCGGGGAGTTCAGTTGAGTGATAGACTTTGAAGCGCACGGTTGATTCTGTGAGATGAATAGTGTTATTGTTGTGCTTATTTATGAATTTTGTTAGCGCATTTTAAAGTTTCTTGTATTATTTTGAGCTATTGAGCTGCGAGCCGTGAATAAAGTGTTATTTTTGTTTACTGTGCTGATTGGACTGTTTCAACATACACCCACTTGTCGATTTTCGTAACAATATATATATTTTTTCATTAAACATAAATTAGTGTTATTCGCAAAATTCTTTATAAGTTTTAGATTTTAGAATGCTTAAAAATCAGAATAATTTTTATGATACTGCATGTTATGTCTTTTGAAAGCTGTGAATAAGTTTTAGCTTTTGGGCTGATCCGCATTTTTGTACCCAAAAGCTTGTACCTCAAATTTTTACATTTTGAATACTTTATTCGAGCATTTTGACACTACACATGCTACATACAGTTTTTTTTTTGTATAGGGCATATAACACAGTATGAACATACAGTATACGAAAGTTTTTTAGTAATCGATAGATATTCACTGCACTTAGAAGAGGGACGGACATAGAGGCAAACATAAATCATAAATACAGGGTGTTTAGCAAAGGACATACTGATTTCAAAATCACATATCTCGAAAACAAAGGACAGAAGATGGATAAGACAAACTGTATATGTATTACGAAAGCTGTAAAAATTTTATACTGGAGTTTCGAAATATAGTAATTCCAAAAGCCGTTAACAGATGCCGCTGTAATCGCTGGCCTCTATAACAGATTGGTGTCCGTATTTTTGCAATCTAACACCTTCTGACTATTTTTTGAGGAACATATTGAAAGAAAATGTCTACCGGAACCGTACCAACAAGCTTGAATAGTCGAGTCGATTTGTATGGCATGTGAGTGAATCCATTTCTGTTGAGACAGTACCGGCTGTGACAATACCTTCTAGACGTAGAAGGACTAAAAACTGAAGCTTTGGCGTCATCACTAGATCTTCTAAAACGACGTCATTACAGTTGTATCTCCAAAAAGTAGAACTATCTAAAATTTCTGGTGAATGCTACAAACATTAGAAAATCGTAAATTAAAGATAAAATTAAAATACCTTTCTGATACAACATAATTCATTGTGATCTACTTCTGTATCATATCATACAATTAGTGATGGTCAAAAATTGTCATTTGTCTTAAAATTAATTTTTTTTCTCTTAAATCATTAAAAGTCTTATGAGTGAGAAAATTCACCACAAATTTAAAATAGATATACTTTGTGAAAGTAAAACTGTGATGACGTCGTATAAGAAGATCTAGTGATGACATCAAAGCTTTAGTTGTAAGGCTTTCTTTATCTAGAAGGTGTTGGCTGAGATGGGGAATTTCATTCTTCGCTTGAGCCAACTCTGTATGTCGTAAGGATGGTTATTGTAAAGACTGTGCTGTGACTTCTAGCAAAGATTGCATTTATACTTATACATACGCTTGCCAGACGTCCCGGTTTGCAGACAAAATCCCGGCGTCCCGGCCGGTTTACTTCACGTCCCGGTAAAAATTAAACTTGATTATAGATGACCAAAAAAGTCTAAAAATAATTAGCTGTGAAGGATTTTTAAGGATATTAATTACTTTGTCCGCTAACTCTTACTAGACACTCTAACTAGTGTCATTTGTTTCACTGTACTGTATAAAAAGTGAGAACTATCGAAGAGTGGTGGTGTGCTAATAAGTATTGTTCAAATTTTTATTCCTCATTCAAAGTGTTTCTATTTACTTAAGCAATTTATAAATATTAACGTGTAAGAAATAAAATGTTTAAATTGATATGCTTGTGTCATTTATTAATACCCCTGGTTCAGGTTCTTAATCAGTAACCATTTCTTCATAGCATTGAGAATAAACTATCCTCTAAAACACTCCAAAAACACGCCAAAAGTGTGTACCCTTGAGGGGAAAGTGTAAATGTAGTGTTACGGCCAGGATTCTGGACTGAGGGGAGGAGATTTCCCTCCACGGTGCACTTTCTAAGGGATCCTAACCCGTATACGCGAAGTTTCGTAGAAAACCACGGGAAACTCCGAACGGTTAGGTCGACGGACTCGACCAGGTATTGAACCAGGCATCTTCCATCTCCCAGTTGAGAGCGCAAACGCGTTCCGCCACAGATAGGGTAAATGCACCTTGAATACCCGTGACACTGGGGGCATTCCAGTGTCCCGGTTGAATATTTTCGAAATCTGGCAAGCCCACGTTATACATGATGATTTTTCATCGTTTTCGACGTGCAGCGTTATCTGTTAGCCGTGGAGTATTCAAGGTGGTATTTAGGGGGTTCCGCTTACAGAGATTTTTTAACATAAGATCAATAAAATTTTAATTTTAAACATAAAGATTACGCCTTTAAACATTAATATTACGTTCGTACTTTCCCTCCATTTAAAGAAAGTCTGTGTACGACACTGTGTGTTAGTAGTTATTGTAGCTACCACTTCGAAACTTCTGTATAAAATTGTTACCGATTACATAATAAACATAATAATAATACTGATTATATAATGCATACATTTTTACATATTACATAATAAATAGCAACCGTTCGCTGCATTCTTTTACTGATCTTTGATTTTGAGATTTTAAGTTTTGAAATAAGTATGTCTGCTGGACATCTTGTACTTATCAACTTTGTGGGAAAGTGTTAAAAATCAGTAACTTTCATGACGTTTTTTTTTTTCAAAATAATATGTCTTTGAGGTCTTCACAATGAGAAAAAATCTTTTTTTACATAATCGGTGCGGTCGAAGTAAGCCAACGATTGAAACAAACAGTTTTTTTAATAAAAAGAACTTGGCTTACGAGCTGGACGAGGGGTACGCACATTTTGAATGAAATAATTGGAAAGAAATACTTTCTCGTGAAACTATGACGCTCTACACTCAATACTTTATGAAATAAAGATAACAATTTATCAAAGAAACTGCAGCAGTTAATATTTGTGTGTTTTACTTTAAGCCAGTGATATATATATATATATATATATATATATATATATATATATATATATATATATATATATATATATATACATATATACACGAAGAGCGAATGCAACTTGATCCATGCAAATGTGCAACTTATCTTTTTAAATGTGAACTCATTTGAGAATAAAATTGTTAGAAGTTTTTCCGCCATTTTTTTTTCTTCTTTGCTGATGTGGCAAAAGAAAAAAGAATGCAAGTATGCAAATACTGATATGCAAATTTGATTTCTCCCTTTCAGGGGGCAGTATGAATGCTTTTGTTCAGCGAATAGCATTAAATGTGTATTTAAATACATAGAAACAGAATTCTAATGATATAAAAATGCGAAATGGAAGCTTTCAAATGCATATTTATTTAAAATTTTATTTATTTATTTTTTTCATCCCACTTAAGGTGAAATCAGTTATGCTATCAGAAAATAAAGAATAAGTTTTCTATTTTTCTTGACGTTTGGGGAAAGAAATTTATTTAAAATAGTATTAAGCGTTCGTGATTTTCAGGGAAAAACAGAAAAAATAAACAAGAAAACTATTTGTGCAAACTTTTTAATGTTACACGAATGGATATTTTAATAACTTCGGCACTTTTAACTATATATATGCTAAAGTGTTCGTATACATAAAAATATTTTTTTTAATGATTTTTACTTTATTTAACTTGTGTAGGATATTGTAAAAATGCACAAAATTCAAAATTTATTTTTCAACGCTAAAAATGTTGTGTTAGTTTTTAAATAGTACAATAAGGAAAACAAAACACAAAACAGAATTTCTGTATCTGCGTCTTTTAACCATTTGATGGCGGTGGTTGCACCGTGGGACCATCTTATTTCAGCTCTTTCACTGTAAGTCGCACACAA
Organism: Cheiracanthium punctorium; assembly: GCA_038373885.1. Taxonomy (NCBI): domain Eukaryota; kingdom Metazoa; phylum Arthropoda; class Arachnida; order Araneae; family Cheiracanthiidae; genus Cheiracanthium; species Cheiracanthium punctorium. Next base: position 65,252 of record JAWZYV010010984.1, read on the forward strand.
AAAAAAAAAAAGATGTTTGAATGGTCTTAATGGTGCGCAACCAGAAGTGTCAGAAAACTTCTTTAGCTTTATGGCGCCAAATGGGTGGTTAGATCGACCTCCATGTTATTGGTACCGACCTATATTTGCTAACTGGACTGATGACTTCCTATTATTTACTATGGTGCCTATCTGGCCCTCGCGGATGGATACAGTTCTCTTAAGTTTCGAAACGAGTTACGCAAAATGCTTGCCAGTTTCTGAAGGGCAGTACAAAGTGTTATTTATTCAATTTTCTTATAAGATAAATTATTTAAAATTTAATGTCAGTAAGTTGCTCAGCTTTCAACTTCACCACTCGATGATCAAAAGAGAGCAAAATTACGTTTCACAGGTAATTTATTTTACATTTTTTATACTTGTTATTGTTTTATATAAAACGTATGAGTACGTAACTCGTTCTGAACGTTTTCTGTGAACTGATTTTTAGAATTTGCCATTGTGAATCATATTTATTGTCTATTTTATATACAATTTGTTTGCTACTTCTGTTTGGTGAAAAAAACAAACGTGATTTATTTTATTTTGCCATAACATAGTTGGAAATCTTTTGCCGGCAATAAGATATTTCTCTTATGAATGTGTCAAAAAGTGCAATACTTTATTAATGTGAAGAATTCTTAAAACCAATAAAGAAATTATCCCAAATTATTGTTATTGAGCACACTATTTGAGCGCGCGTAGGAAGATTTCCTAGTGTAGGTGTGATGCGATCGCAAGCATAACAGACGACATGCACGACATAGTACGCTATCCAGTTCAGTAAATATAGATCAGTGGTTGTTGGTAGTTAAATGGATCATTGGCAACGGCTGTACATTTTCAGCGTTAGGAAGTCTGCTCAGCTGGTCTTCTATATTGCTGTGAAAATGCTTGCGCTTCAAAGGTTTAACAATGTGAGCTAACCGGTTATAACCAATAAGACATACAATTTTTACTTCCTTGTACGTAGTATAAGGAAGTAATGTGATCCCGAAAAATTTTGGGGGCCAAATTTCGACAAAAAAACCGATTTTGACTACCTCTAAATTTAATTTTAAAATTTTTTTCGATGCATCCTATCGTAGGCTAGCATGCACGATCATATTAACGCGTCTGCAACTCATTTTGACCAGCTGCGAGTCTGCTGTGGCCAGTTTTTCCATGCCGTCTGTACGTACGTACGTACGTATGTAAGTAACTCGCATATCTCAAAAACTATTGGTCGTAGAATGTTGAGATTTGATATTTAGGATTGTTCTATGATCTAGTTGTGCACCTCCCCTTTTGGTGGCAATCGAATGGATAGTTTATGTACAGGACCGCCCAAAGGATTCGAAATACATTACGCTCTATGGGCCGAAATTCATTAAACTCGCCTAACTCAAAAGCTATTAGGCGTAGAATGTCGAAACTTCATATTTTGGATAGTTGTAACATCTAGTTGTGCACCTCTCCTTTTGGTTCCATTCGACTGGATAGTTTATCTACAGGACTGCCCAAAACATTCGAAATACATTACGCTCAATGGGCCGAAACTCATTAAACTCGCATATCTCAAAAACTATTAGGCGTAGAATGTTGAAACTTTATATTTAGGATTGCTGTAACATCTTGTTGTGCACCTCCTCTTTCGATTCCATTCGACTGGATAGTTTATCTACAGAACCGCCCAAAAGATTCGAAATACATTACGCTCTATGGGCCGAAATTCATCAAAGCGTTTTTTAGAGGTATTGGGCTATTTCAAACGACTCAGAAGTGATGTATGCTGTAAAGAGTTAGAAAATGAATTTCTCCATTAAAAAAGTGTCTTTATCATTTGTAGTTCTGCTACAGGAACACTCAAAAGATTTCCAATACATTACGGTCAATGGCAATTTTAGGGGCATTCATCCATTTCAAGCACAATACCGTCCTACCACATAAGTTAGGTAATGGTCCGACCACGGTCACGTGCCACCCTCAAGAACTATGCCAAAAGTCGCCAAGCTTGGCGACTTTTGGTGTACGTGTGTGCATATTTAACTCTCAAATCTCAAAAACTATTATGAAATTTCATATATAAGAATGTTGTAACATCTAGTTGTGTATCTCGATTTTTGGTTCCAATCTACTGGAGAGTTTATTTACAGGACCACCGAAAAGAATTTTAGTACTTTAATGTCTATGGACATCTTCAATATAATACAACTGTAGACAGTCATTGTTTGGTACATGCCCAAAAACTCGCCGTCTGTCCTCGACCTTGGCGAGTTTTGGCGAAATATCGCCAAATTTGGCGATAGTCAGTCATTTGGTCCATGCCCAAAGTATCGCCATTTGTCATCGTTCTTGGCGAGTTTTGGCGAAATATCGCCAAATTTGCCGATAATCTGTCATTGTTTGGTTCATGCTTAAAATCTCGCCAAATTTCGTCGACATTGACGAGTTTCGCCGAAATATCGCCAAATTTGGCGCCAAAAATTATTTCGTATTTTGTATAACACTAAAACTTTAACCCGTAGATTTTTGAACTTTTGTATTTAGAACTATTGTAATATCTAACTGTTTTCCATATCTTTTTTGACAGCAATCGACTGAGAATTTATTTACAGGGTGAGCCAAATGACTTTAAATACATTGAGGTGTATGGATGCATTCAATTCATTGAAAGTCTGTGGTCAATGACTACTTTGGCTATCCCCAAAATCTCGCAGACTATCTCAAGTTTGTCGGCTTTTGGTAAAATATCGCCAAATAAAGTGTCAGAAGGAAATATTTCAAATTGAACTCAGCTTGGCGATATCGAAATATTTGTCTAGAAATCGCTAAACCTTACTATTATTGATATTTTATCTCTTTCAAACAAATAAGTTTAGAGGAAGTGCGCCGAAAATATTTTTGATCTAATGGACGTGCAAGGAAGTCATGTGTTGGACACAGATTTTTTTTTAATCAGTAACCTTAGACCGCAAATCTATGATTGTTCTATGAATTATGATGTTTTATTTTTTAATCTGCGGCTTTCGGGTTGAGTTGAAATACTTTTAAGAAAAGTGCCAATAGTCACCACTATGATGCTCATGCGATATTTTTCGTTTGATTTATTTTTATTTCAGTTATCTTTGGATTATATACAAGTATGACATTTTTCTTTTTACACAAATTCAAGTATAGTCTTCGGAAATTGGTATAGATTCAAAAATGACAAATTTCTAAATGTTTTATTTTATTTTACACAGAATTTAATTTAGAAATATTATTACATTATTACTTTATTTTATAATAATTAAAAAATAAAGAAATAATTTTGCCGAACTTGTTAAATGTTAAAAATTTGTGTACAAAAATTTCATTTCACACACTTTATATATTTATTTATTTTTAAATAAATATATTATCTTTATTGAGATCTCTGTTCGAAAACTGCTATTTAAGATTTGCTAATTTATTTCTCTGAACGTAACATAAAAAATTTTTAAATGTCGTTGAGCATAGGATCCAGAATAAAAGGCCATTTATTACAACATATAAATCTGTCATTTTTTTTTTCCAAATAATGTGCAATTTCCATTTTTGTGTTGGAAGGGAGACTGAAGCTTTATGCTTTTCGGCAAATTTAACAAATGTGTAGGTAACGTGCGTTTATTCTAATCATGGGTGTTTCATCAGTCATACCACGTCGTAGAGCAATAAATAACAAGGAGTGTACTCTTTTTAAAAGTATCCGAATTTTTCCTCTGTAAAATATGTCGCACACACTTCATGTCTTCTTTTTTAATATTTCAACTCTGTTTATTCGAATCGTATCTAATGAATAAATAAATAATAAATAAATAAATAAACATTAATATTTAATTATAATAAATTTATCTTTAAAAGTATATCTTATAGTTATCATACATATTCCAGTAGAACGTTTCTACAAAAGATGTAAAAAGATGATTTATAAAAAATATTAAATTGCTAACTCATTGCTGCTTGATCCTTTAAGCGACAGAGCTCATGTCTTCAACGGGCTGCTGCATCAACGAACTTCTGTACAAAATAAAGTAAACGCAACTTATTTCCTAGACTCTCATTTGTTCTAATTGATTCCGCCTTCATTAGAGGCAGCACCTGCTCAAATCGACTGTGTTAAGACTGATATTTCTGTCCTGAATGCGACATTGCCCTCTGCAATCCGTGCTTCTATGGAAAAAAAAATATATTACTAAAACTTTTTTGTGGAGTAAGTTTTCAATGTATACATATTATCTGTAAAGAAGAATAAGTAAGTAATATATATATCTCCTATTTAATTACAGAGAAACTATAAATTTAGAGTGGAACCTATATGTTTATTTTTCCTCATTTTTTTTCTAAGGCCTACTTTTCAATTAAAAAATTTAAAAATAACCGAACATTTTTCTTAAAAACATTAGGAACACAAGAATTTTTAAGTTCTGCAATAAAAGAAGATATGGACTTTTATGACAGATTTCTTCAAAATTGTGTCAAAATGTCAATAAGGAGTTAAAGCAAAAACACCAACTGAAATATAATTGCGCTTTCATAGTCCTATAGTAGTTCCAACAGTACTTCAGTGAATCATATTGTAATCCTTGAATAAATGGACCAATATATATTAAGGTAATTGTCATTCTATCCTCATTTCTTAATTAAGGTAGGACGTTACAGGTATTTCAAAAATTTGAAGTATGATGAACGAGAAAGCACTTAAAATAGCTTTAAAATACCGGGAGCCCAGCTGAGTTCGCTGATAGAAGAGTCAACTATTTTCTAAAAATGTTTTGTTTGTTGCTTAAAATTTTCAACAGTATGTAGCGCCCCTTTCACTACACCGTTTAATTAAAAATTAGCCATTAACCGCTGCTAAATTATTCGCACAAAATTGTATATCTGCTGGGTTCAAGCAATGCTTATATTATTACGTAAAGCTGATTAAAAATTCTGTAAAATAACACATATAAGGAAAGTATGATCATTTTGGGGTGGTGCGGAAGGTTCAACTTTCTTCAGTTGCAACAAGAAAGATAAATCTTACCATACACATCGACTATAAAAACACTTTCCAACACAGCAATCTTACGGCAAATTTGGCTACATATGGACGCCAAACTTGTTGAAATTCTGAGGATAACTTTATAACAGCTGTACTACTAATAATGTAATTTTGAGAGACCCTTTTAAAGAGCTTCAAATTTTAGTTACATTCTTTATATGAAGAATAAAAAGCTACAATTGTTTATGAATTGTATACTTATTAAATTGTGATTGAATTGGGTTAATGGTGATAAACTGCTAATGTAATGTAATGGAATTCTTTTGAAATGACACAGACACTGTTTTCGATTGGGAGCTTCATTTTGTAAATCTAAATAACCTATATGGATTTTGTTTTGCTTGAAATAGCCGAATATCTTTGAAATACGCTTTAAGGAATGACTGCCTATATAGTGTAATATATTGGCATTCTTTTGGGTGATCCAAGCAGATAACGTATGGTTGCCATGTATATATATGCTTATCACAAAATACCCATTAGTTAAAATTTTTTATTTCGTGATGAAGGAAAGAAAATTTCGAACTTTTTGGTGTATCAAGAAAATTTTTTGGAGTGAGAAACTTTGCTCCCATGCCTCGTAATTGCCATTCCTGGAATTTGCGCACCCATGCGCTAATAATACAAACGGACTAAAAAATTATTAAAATCACTCTTAAATACATAGTTTTGTTCTAAATAAGTATGAATAAATAGGTAATTTTTAATTCAATTTTAGTATTCTTTAAAAATGTTTTATTTTTTTGTCGGGAAAATGCAAAAGCAAACAAAAATAAGTTAAGATGCTTGTGATAGTAGTATAGGGGCCCCAAAATAACCTCTTGCCTCGGGGCCCCGACTACTTATGATCAGGCTCTGGCCCACAAAATAATTTATAATCAGTCATAAATGTACTTGACCATAAAATTAAAAAGGAAGGATTCTATATTTACAAATATGGAAATTCTTCAAAATAAAATACAATTATACTACGAAATTGATTTCAAAATCAGTCGTTTGTCTCATTCGTTACAACATGTGTGTTGCGATATTGAAAGTTTTAAAACGTCTGTTGCTGTTAAGTTTATATTATTTTTATTTCCCTATTAGTAGAGTCTCTAAATCACACATAACATTATTTTAATTTTGATGCATCCAATGGAAAATTAAAGAAACAGATCAACATATCGGAAAATCAGCTCAACTCAGGTTGGCTGAGTGGTTATGACGCTCGCCTTCCAACCGAAAGGTCCCGGGTTTTATTCTAGCCGCGGACACTTGATGGAAACAGATTAAATTGAAATTTCAGCGTAGAGGGGAAAATGCATGGCAAAATAAAATATGTGGGGCGAGTTCGCCGATCGGCGCACCGTGTATTTAGGAAAAATTTTTTAAGCTTGCTATGTCAAGCTTGATTCAAGATTGAAGTGTCAAGCTTAATGCAAGCTGGGCAAGTGTAAACTAGAACACTTGATTCAAGCTTGCATTAAGCTTACACGCTTGAAATTTTCAAGCTTAATTCAAGTTTATTGGCTTGTTAAATCAAGCTTGGTGCAAGTTTGATGTGCTGTCTGGGAAGGATATAATCAAAATACATTTTGTTTATTTAACAATGGCCACTCCGTGCAAAGCACATATACTACAGTTGTGAGTTTATAAATGTGATTTGAGTACAATGTAGCAGTTTTCATTCCGAACTGCGTATTATGTTAAAAAAAAATTATTATTGACAGAGGTACTCTAAAAAGTCTGTAATCTGATGAATACCGATGGCAGCTGACTGTGTTTTATTGCTTTTTGCAGGCATTATAAAGTTCTTTGTCTCAGGTTGGATATTTCCTATCCATTGGTGAGGTGAAATATTTGGGAGCGTTAAATACGCCATTGTAGCAGTTTCAAGCAAAGGAAATACATTCAGTACTGTTTTATTGATATCTCCATGGGAAATGATTATCTATAATATGCTTACATAAATCGTCAAAGAATGAAAAGTTACCATGGGTGACAGTGTTTAAGCTGTCCAAATTAGTTGGAGAGGTAATGCGCTGCGAATATTATGTAGTGCACTATATATATTTATTGTCTACAATAGATTGAGATAGATTAGCTCGTATCAGTTCCAACTTCATAGCAATAGGGAAAGGTTGTAGAATTTTATATTAGTCTCTGAACCCACAGGTCTAACCTGTTCACTTCTATTCTTTGGGCTCCGCAAAATTATGTTTCTCAGAGCATGCAAAGCCAGTGATTATAGAAGTGACCTTTAACACAGAACGGAAACCTCAGCCATTGTTTCCTTGAAGCAATAGCATCAGAAAGCATGAAAACATAAGATCAAGGAGGGGGATTAAACCCTCCTCTTTTACGTACACTATTGGTGAACACTATGCACTTTTCTACAGCTCAGAAGTCAACACACTAATTAAAGTTTTTAAATGGCGCATTCTGACCAATCACGTTCCGGATGTTATATATGCGCGTGCGCTGAACTATCGAATGCCATTTAACGTTTGCGTTACCGTGAGTGAAACCGCTATGCAGAAACTCCCTAATATCTGTTGTCATGTAGATTAATTTTCGATTTTTTCGTGCATGCTTACCTGTTTATTAGTATCATAAAATCCATCCAAGAATGATATTAAGGAATATCATTCTTGGATTGATTCATAAGGAAATGGAACACGAAAAATAAGGCTGTCTCTCCTCGCAAAACAGCTGAAAAATTTTGTCTTGTATCGCAAAATCCCTATGTACTAATGAGAAATTTCATTTCGTCTGGCGTCTATCCCTAGAAATACAGTTCTCGCATTTATAAGTTTAATTTGCATTACAGGGACATGACAATGAATTTCATTAGGTTTTGATAAGGAATAAGACATCATATTAGTATGTATACTGCAAATAAAGTAAAATTATTCTGCTATTTTAGTCAGAGACTTTTAATCTCAAAAATTGAAAAATGCAACTAGAAGGAATTCTTTTAGTCCACGTGATGTCTTTATGCTGATTCATGCTTAACATAAATGAGTAAGATATTAACAATAAAAAGTGCTTATGCTTGTAATGTCTAAATTTAATGTGCTACCAGAGTTCTTTTTATTTTACCGTAAGACGAGTTAAGTGGGTAATTTAAAATGCAATTTCTGAGCCGAATGTTTGAATTAAAACTGCCTTTTTTATGTTTGATAGGGTATTTAATTTCATTCAAAATGGCTAAAAGAATAACAATATAATTTCCCAAGTAACACTAGAAAAATATATAAATAGTGTACTGAAAACAAGTTTAAAAATCTAATTTCAACAAAAAGGGGAAAGAAGGTTTTGCAATAAATGTTCGAAATAATTAAGCAATGCAGAAAGCATTAACATTGTGTAGCTTAAATAATAGAACACTTTGATTTTAGACAATTTTATGTTTTCTAAGTAATACTTGACGAATACTTTTGTAACCACAGGCATGTTAAATTTATACTTATTACTTTCCAATAAATATTTGATAAGACAAGTTTTTCGAAGCGAACATAAATTTAATTGAAGAAATATTTTAAGCCACTTTGTACAGGAAAACAATAAGATATACAAACTTTACCGTTGTCAGCAATACCTATAAGTGTTGTTTGAAAAACTAGTACAAGTATTCACGGAAATATAAACTTTTGTTTGAAAAATGAAAAAAAAAAAGTCGAATGTTTTTTGATTTTAAGTTTTTATCCAGTTTAGAAATCTTAGGAACTATAAATATAATACAACTAGCTGAAGTACCCGTCCTCGACGGGTTAGTGAATGAAAATTTCCAAAAAGCAAGAACTTTCGTCAGCATTGTAGGAGTACACAGAATGGATGTAGTATGTTGCCAAAGTAAAGAAAGCGAAGTTATAATTTTCATGTATTGTTAAAATATTACTGGTTAGAGTGTAACTAAGTAATATCATTTCATTCGCTTTAGTCGTAATTATGTGATGCGCTAACGAATATTTACGCATATTGAAATAATTTTCGCAAAATATTAAAATTTAATCAACATTTTTGAAAATTTTGAAGCCTAGAATTTAAGTTGAGTGACAACCTATCATGTCACCCAAATTCGTTTCATTGCCTGCAGTCTTTATTTCGTGATGCTGGAACAAATTTTCAGCATTTTAAAACGATTTTCGAAAAATCTCAAAATGTAAGCACAATATTTTTCAAATTCAACGCCTATAAATTAAGATTAGCAACTACCTATCCTATCACTCAATTTCGTATCATTCGTATTAGTCATTATTACGTGATGTTTGAAGAAATATAAACGTATTTTGAGAGAATTTTCACAAAATCTCAAAATCTAATAAAAATGTTTAAAAATTGGACTCCTATAGTTTATGTTGAGCAACCATCTATCGTGTGACTGTGGTGGATTATTTGATTTTGGTTAAAATTTGAGGAAAACTAAAGCCTAAGATGATCGTACAGTGGTATTATGCCGCGCATAACCTGCCTGGCAAGTACTCCTAGTATTACGCTGAAAAAATTGAAAAATGATTGACATACACCAAAACACTAAAAAAACTAAAGACTCTATGAATTGCAACTAAATACCATTTATTCTTAGTCATTCCACTAATATTAATTAACAGACGATATTGACATAATTTTAAACTTAAACATGTCTGGGGGAGATGTGGTTTTGGAGGATAAGGGGTATCCACAAAAGTTTCGAAACACAAATAATAAATAGATTACTGGGAATATTCACCATTATGATGAGGTAGCCGTCTTTACACAAGACACGATCGACGCGTGCCCTCTTGGAACCGCTGTCTTTCTCTTAAACCATCATCTGGCCTCTGATTCCATGTTTTCTTTTGAACACAACTTGATCATATTGATTCGAAGCACACACTGATTTATTAAGTCCGTTCACACCTTTTTCAAACTCTCTTCTGCTTCTTTTTTCTCTCGCACACTCGTTCTGTCGTCTTTTTTTCTTCCCCCACGGGGTTGTTTCCTCTTTTCTTACCCCCTCTTACATCATTGGCTGGAGTTTCTGATTTGTTCGTATCGGGGAATTAATGCATCCTCTCGTCGAATCCCAGACATGTAGGTGGATCATTCGGGAATATACCCCGCCAAATTTGCATATCATTTTCGGCCATAAATATTTTCGGCCATAAATATTTTAACGTTGACAGTTCATTGTGCTATAGTGTCCAGACTGTCCATTGCCTGGCGCCTCTTCTAATTTACGGTCCACTTGTGTGGTCTTCCCATGGGAACCGTCTCAAAATTATATTTTACTGCTGTTTCACTTCACCACAGTGACCAAATTTCATATCATTCGCTTTAGTCGTTATTACGTAATACGGGAACAAAGATTCACTCAGTTTTAAACGATTTTCACAAAATCTCGAAATCTGATGGATTTTTTTTTAATTAGATGCTTATAGTTTAAGGTGAGTGACCACCTATCATTTCACCAAATATCATTTTTTCACCTTTGCAGTTATTACGTGATGTGCGAACACAAATTTACGCAGTTTGAAATGATTTTCGCAAAATTTCAAAATATAATCAAGATTTTTTTAAAAATTCGACGCCTATGTTTTAAGTTGAGTGACCACCTATCATGACACCCAATTTCATATCATTCGCTTCAGTCGTTTTTGCGTGATGCTTGAACACAAATTTACGCAGTTTGAAACGATTTTCGCAAAATCTGAAAATCTAATCAAGATTTTTTAAAAATTCGACGCCTATGTTTTAAGTTGAGTGACCACCTATCATGACCCCAAATTTCATATCATTCGCTTCAGTCGTTTTTACGTGATGCTTAAACAAAAAAAGCGTCACGGACAGAATGACAGAATGACAGAATGACAGACAGACAAACTTTTTTTGAGGGTCGCATCGGATTCCCGGGTGCTTGAAACGGATAGAAATCGCAAAATTTTTGAATTCCAAGAAATGTACAGACAAAAGTCTAATTTTATTTATATAGATATGCTGGCTATCTGAAGTTAGCTGAGCAAATAATTGAAGATTGATGTATGAGCATTTTAAAGAAATAACTTTTAACTGTAAATGAGTGAAATATGACACTTTTTCTCTTCAATAGTGAAGTGGAAGGGTGGAATGTGGGCCTTAGAGCTTAAAATTTCTTTTAGCCAGATCATTAGAGTTAGTACAAAGCCCGCAATATCAAAAATCATAGCTTTAGAAAATCCTCCAATAAGTAGTAGCATGACCTATAAAAATTGCTATTCTTAAAAATTAACTGAAATAAAATATTTTAGCCCTATCGGAAGATTGGGGGAAGTTGGTTAGAATTCGAAAACCTTGTTTAAAAACTGGAACGACATTCGCTACCACCAACGCAAACTACCCAACTACCAAAAACGCGAATCTGCTCTTTCCTACTTTGGAGGAAAACGCCTACAAAATTTCGTTTCTTCATTGCCTAATGTAGATACGCGGAACACAATGCCCGATTTTTGCGTAAACTATTGATTTAATTGGAATTCAGATTTGGGGGGTTTGGCATAGTATACATCATTTCTAGAGACCTCGATAAGGCATTTAGGTAAAAATCGTCAACTTTGCAGCCAAATTTGAAGATTCGCGCTTTGGGCGTAGTGTTTGCGATATCACACCACATCAGAAAGCTAATAAAAAGCTAAACAAACTAAGCATTCTTTAAGTGTAAGAACCTGAATTTTATGGAGATAAAACTGGAAATTTTTATCATTCAGGAACTCAGAATCCTTATTATTGTTTCCTTTTTTTATATTACAGCTGAATTATTCAGGTTTAGCCAAAACAAATAATCTAAAAAATTGGTAATGTAGTCCTATACATGGCACTATCGAAATAGTTAAATTTTTGGCTGCTGGAACTTCATCATCATCCGGCTAACCCCCGAAAGAACAGAAGGCGGATAGGAAAAATTGAGTGGCGAACATTTTATTCAGACCCAGTGAGAGGAAGGTCGACATGACTGTAAGTATCCTGATTTTGAATCAATTCCACATCAGAGATCAGCAACTGAATTGGAAAACCCAACCGTATCTCTTTAACATAATGGACTGGATCCATGACAATAAGGACATTTTGTTAAGTCCAGTATCCATTATTTGGAACATAATACAAATAAACAAGTGAAGTTTATTTGTAATATGATCCTAAATGTGTTTTGAACTATGCAGTTATATACCCAAAATAATAAGTAAAATAGTGTAAATCAAATTTATTCAAATTTAGGTTCGCAAAAGTTCATTAATCTTTGTTAAAGCTAAATAAATGTTTTAAGGCATATACCTTGAGAGACCTATATTTGAGAAATCAAGATGGGATATCTGTTGTGCATTCAAATGCTTTTTTGGAGATGATATACATTTCATCTACAAATTTTTCAAAATTTTGTATAGTTCAAACCATAAACAAAAACTTAGAAATCTGCTAGATTGAGTACAACTAGATATTTTCTCCGTTGGTTATTTTATGTTTTGTTACTGCTTTTAAGAAATTATGTCTAGTAAGTTAATATATTCTTAAAAGATATCTAAAAGAACTTGCGTAAATATCGAATTTTTGTTATTAAAAAAGTTTATAATAAAAACCCGAAAAAAAAGACTTTTATTGTGAAGCAATTAATAAACAGGAGAAACAAATTAACCAAAAAATCTAGCGATTACCCAACTTTTAATTAATACGAATTACACATTATAAGAAGTTGCATTAATCCCCTTTCAAACAAATTACTGAAATTAATATCATTTAATGTAGCGAAGTTTTATTTTTAAATGTTTTTAGGGGATGTTTCTAATGGATTTTTCAGCTATTTGCGATGTGCTCAATTAATTTTAGCCGTAACTAAGAAATATTTTCCACTATTGCAACAGATGGCGATTAATATATTTTTTCACAATTACTTGATTATCAGATGCCTTATTTAACATGCGTTATGCATTTAACTGAACATACCACCAATATTTTCAGCTCTTTAAACTTTTATTTTTTGTTAACACCATAAAATAGCATTAATAGTGATTAGTGGATTTAGAAAATAGATAAAAAACTTTCTTCAGGTCAAAAAAATGAAATAGAATAAAAAAAAATAATAAATAATAATAATCTAACCAATCAGTAATTTGTTTACAAAATGAAGATAACCGTTGTATAAAATTTATATAAAAAAACGGTTAAACAGAAAATGTATTTAATTTTCATTGGTTTAAACATTTTACGTTTAATTTTATTCTTAAAGATACAATCTACTAAGCTAAATATTTTTAATTCGAATCAGCTGAATTATCAAAATGGGTAAATTTTCGGATGTTAAAATTAATTAATGCAGTAAAAACTTTTACACTCAACAGGGTATTCGAGTAATAATTAATTTTCCTGTTTTAGTCTTGTAAATTACTAATCAATTTTTGGATATACACCCATTCATAAGAAAAATAATAAATTATTATTATGTACATTATCTATATTTATAAAAATTATTTTACATGGTTTTGTGATTTTTGAATAGTAATGTGGAACGAATTTACAATAAATAAACATATAAAATATTTTATTGTATCTATTATGAAGAAAAATTGGTTTCAATCAATGAAACTCACTATCAAGGAGTGCACAACAACGTGAGACGCCATGCATAGCTGTGAAACCGGGAGAGGAGCTTAAATATCTATCAACTATACCTTCGTCCTTCGACTTGCGCCACAGCTGTAACAACTATACGCGTGATTTTACCAGATGCTACTTTCAGAGCATCATCGTCAGCAGATGGTTTCAAAACTTGTGCCACTTCCCTAATAATTATATTCTTTTTGATCACTTGTGGTTAAGATGCGTAATAAAAGTTACAGCTGAGTAATAAGAAAAAGCACTCTAGAATATATTGCCGAAATACAAAGCAGTAACCAGATAAGCATACCACCCAGGGAGCTTATTCATCTTTACGCCAAGAAATGCAAATGAAAGGATGGGCGTATAGTGTTGGCAAAGCTATTGGATTCTTTGTGCAAAAAAAAAAAGAAATACGAAAGTTAGTCTTTCTCTTTTGCAGTGAAATAGAAGAACAAGAACGACAAATCATGCAAAACGCATTGATTATAAAACACCTTCCGATACTTCTTTTTTGAGCCAAATTTTTCGAGGTATCGCAAGACCAGTAGAAGAATTTTAAATGTGATTTCCCTGCTTTAGAGTAATAATAAGCTATTTTAAATGTTTATATGCTGATTAGGTTGTACTGTGTTTGGAGAATCTATTAATGTCTCTAAACTGCAATAATGTTACGAAAATCGCCAAGTGGGCGTATTTTAAATACAGTCCAATGAGCACCGTAAACAAAAATAACCCTTTATTTCACGGCTCGCAGTTCAGTAGCTCAAAATAATACAAGAAACATTAACATGCACTAACTAAAATCATAAATAAGCACAACAATAACGCTATTCATGTCACAGAATCAACCGTGCGCTTCAAAGTCTATCACTCAACTGAACTCCCCGGAGAGAAATCCTAGCGTTTTTATAGAGATGATGGCGTCACCAGAATTGCCGAGAAACTTCTGGAACAATCTTATCAAATTGAAAAATGGTCTCGAGACATGAATTTTCTAGAAGCCACCATTTGTCGCCAAATCCGTCGCCAAGTCGCCAAGACTATCGCCAAGTTTGTCGCCAAGACTACAGGGTTACTTCCACAGGTTTACCATTACCTGAGGACTTCGCTATTATGCCTGTAAAACTAGTTTCACGGCGGCGCATGCAATACGAGAGCAAATTAAGTTATTATTTCGCAACAGTATTGAAATTCTTTGAGTAACCCTGCAGAAGAATCATAAATGCTACATACACTATTTTCGATGGAGAGCATTATTTTGTGATTCTTAAGAACTTATATCAATTTTTTTTAAGCAGTGATTGCTCATACAATTTAATGAACTGGAATTCTTTTGGATGTGCCAGTAAAAGAACTACCAATCCTACACACACCATTTTAAATAGGATACATGACACAATGCACATGAATTACATATATAAATTTCATAGCAAGCAATCGATACATATTTAGGGTAGTTGGAGCACGGACCGACAGACCGACAAATAGAAATCATACAAAATGTTCAACTTTGCTGGAAAATTTCTAAAAAAAGCTAAGGATATCTTGATAAACATTGAAGAAGTCCTTTATTTCATTCAATAATATATATATATATATATATATATATATATATATATACATTCAGCAACCGCAATCGAAATAAATTTAATTAAAATAGTCTTAAAAGAAAGAAACATGACATTAGTTGAATGAGTCAACAATTTGGCCAACACTGTAGTTAGAAGCAAAATTGGTATTCTTATAAACACATCAACGGATACGACTACACAATTTAGATTAATTACATTAGAGTTAATTTCGCCATGCGATATGTCCCAATATCGTTAAGTAGCGCTGCTTTTGTAGTTTAGCAAAAATGCATTTCGGTTAAGACGTGAACTACTTTCCGTAGCAAGATTTGAAAATGAAGGAGTTGCAACTGAATGAAATTTAGTTAACTGAGATACGAAGTGGTTACAATTAAAGTATACTTATTTGGGACGCTTTGGCAAGAGGAGAAATGAACGTAAATCTTCATATTTTGAGGATATACATACAGAGCTGCAGGATATTGATTGGTGAATAAAAGTTCTAACAAAAGCTGCGAGGTAAAAATGAGGAGCTGCAATGTTTGATGTAGCCTTTGTGGGACCTTTGTCTGGGCTTACCTTAAAAACAATGTCTGGGCGGAAACTGGGTAGATAGAGAACCACATCCTCTTACGAAAATTGATATGAATTAGTTCGAGGCTGCAATGGATCATTTTGTGACACGCTGTCACAAGTTGACCGTGAAGAAGACTACGCATCGAAAACCACGTGTAAAACTTTTGTGGACAATTACGTTACGACGTGCATTTTTCGATGGCGCTGCTATAAACATGTCTATAGAAGTGACAGTCAACGTGTAGAACTGCAATAATAAATACCGACACCTAACATCGTCATATAAGAATACTCTCCAAGTAGGAGCACTTCTTCTCTCACCTGCGCTTCAAAAACAGGGATACATTAATTTGAACTACCTTGTACATCTCTTCTAGAAATAATCAAAAACTAAATTATAAATTTAGCAAAATAGAAACTAAATTATAAATTTAGCAAAAAGAAAAATATAAACTGTCAGATGAAGCAAATCAGTACTCAGTGAAATCCCGACACAAAAGGAAAGGCAGAATGTAAATGTCGAAACTGTAATATGTTGATCAGATAATTGAGATAATTTAAAGAGATAATTGACTACTTACTTTTTTGTAACACAAAATTTCGGGAGATCTAATGTTTCACAACCATAGGTCCACGAGACTTTACTTCCGGTTCACGTATACCAAATTTATTAAAAAATAATCAGTAGAAAATGTCGTTTTAACTAAAATATATGTTTGTACAGCATTTGATTAGACATTAAAAGGGAACATACGCATTTAAAAGGAATTTAAAAGAGAAAATCATATTGCCTGTATAACAATTTTTTTCCTTCATGAAAGTGCTTCACTTGAAAGTGCTCATGCTAGAAACTTGTTTCAATGCGTTCGCACTTATCGTATTAGCCCGCATATGACGCGGCCCCGACATTTTTCATCAAGATAATTAGAAAAATCGTATATTTAGACCTCTAATTTAGCCCGAGTCGGATTTTTTTAAGGGTCAGTCAAAAAATACATTATATTCGGCCTAATATATCGTATATATCGTATTAGCCCGAATATAATTAGAAAAATCGTATATTTAGACCTCAAGATAGTTAGAAAAATCGTACATTTAGATCTCTAATTTAGCCCGAATCAGGCTTTTTAAGGGTCAGTCAAAAAATATTACGTTGTATTCGGGCTAATATATTGTATATATCGTATTATCGTATATATCGTATTAGCCCGAATATGAAGCGGCCCCAAAATTTTTCTTCAAGATAATTAGAAAAATCGTATACTTAGACCTCTAATTTAGCCCGAGTCTGGGTTTTTAAGGGTCAGTCAAAAAATATTACATTATATTCGGGCTAATATGGTATCTTAAATTGCCTGTAACACTACTTTTCCCTTTATGAATGCGTTCATCCTCGAAACTTGTACTGCATTCGCACGTATTTTACATTGCCTGTAAAACAACTTTTTCCTTTATGAGAGTGATCATGCTGGAAACTTGTTTTACTGCTTTTAATACGTATTATGAATTGCCTGTAAAACTACTTTTCTCTTCATGAAAGTGCTCATGCTCAACATGCTTATACTACTGCTTTCTTACATATTTTGCATCTCCTGTGAAACTGCATACTCCTGTAAAAGCAATAATAAAATACATGTTTACACGATACTTATTATTTATTGCTGATGCTAGTCCGCGAAATGTATTTCCAATTTTTGCCGGTAAACATTGATCTAAACTAATCGCCCAGTTTGTCTAAACCTCTTCGCTTGTGTCCATGACCTTAACAGTAAATTTCACTATCATCCTATTTAAAGCAATTCAGCTATTCACGCAGTGTATCTTTGCACCGCAAAGTTGTAATTCTTAAATTCTGGCTTAAGATTTCGTTCAAACACGCCAGGAAAAATACTCCCAGTGGATAAAAACGAAACAAAAATGTCTTGTTATTCAAAAAAAGTAAAAGTTTTTATGCAAGATTTTTGATCCCACAAGATTCGATATTTCCTTTATTGGTCTGGGACGTTCTTTCCAAAAACACTGCATTTAGTTAAACTAAAGTGATAACTTTTTTAAGGACTTCGATTTTTTATTTATAAAAATATTTACTTATTTCCGTACTATTTTTTGCGTATTTTTAAAACTTTTAATGACTGAAGTGTTTGAATTTCGAAAGCACAGCATCTATAATACAAAAAGAAGTATCACATTCCACTTACAAGCACTTCTTTTACAGAAGAAGAAACATCATCAGTGAAAAAGTATTTTTTTTTATGTGTAAAGCACTTCTTTTTTTTCCTTTTAAAATTGAGCTTTTGTCGTCCCACGGTTCTGCTTTTGAAATTTGACAGCTGTAAAATACGACAACAGAAAAGGGATAGAATGACTTCATTTTTCCTCTAGACTTTCGTATGACAAATGAGTTTAGGTTTGTGGAGGAATTTTTTTTTCCTGTTTCTTTTGGCCATGTGTTGATATGAAAAAAAATGTTTTCTGCAATTGAATCTTAGAAAAAATCGCCAGCTTGAACAAATACGGGAAAACTTTAAGCTTTCTTTTACAAAATGCAACATCGTGTGAGTTTTTTAATATTTGGTGTTTTGTATCAAGAACAATATGTTTTTTCTCCTTTTTTTTGCCAACGGTTTACATAGGAAAATTGTTCAAGCGATTGAAAGAGCAAAACATCTAAACACAACTTCACTGTTGATATTTTTGAATCTTCAAAACTGTGACGATACAGAATGATAAAAGATAAGAATTATTGTTTTGTGAGAGAAAATAATATAACTTTGCCTATGGTAAATACAGCCATAGTTTAAAAATAATTATCTTGAAAGAGGAAATAGTTATCGCCTAAATATAAAATATGGTTATGATTGAGAATGAGAAATGCATGAAAATAAAATTTTTAGTTTCGATAAAAAAAGTACACGTTATGTAGTCTTTAGTGCATTGTTAAGTTAAGGTGACAAGGGACATGTATTTGGTTGTCTAAAATGTTCAGTTA
Organism: Cheiracanthium punctorium; assembly: GCA_038373885.1. Classification (NCBI taxonomy): domain Eukaryota; kingdom Metazoa; phylum Arthropoda; class Arachnida; order Araneae; family Cheiracanthiidae; genus Cheiracanthium; species Cheiracanthium punctorium. The sequence continues at coordinate 84,045 of JAWZYV010010984.1, forward strand.
TTTTTGTCGTCAGATAGAAAATGCAAACATATAATTTTGGAATTTTGAATTTGAAAAAAATCACCCCAAACTACATTTCCAATTAATGTAAATATACATATATATATATTGAAAATACGTTTTGCCATAACAGCTAATTGAGCTTTAGCTTTAATTAAATAAAAATGTCTCATATTTACATTGCTGTTTTATGTTAGAGGTGGATGTGTTGGACAACATCCCCATTAATATAAAACATATATTAACTTAACATGAAGCAAAATATGCTTTAACATGAAGTAAAATACTGTATTATTTCTAGAACCTATAGCTAGATTTTCTACAAGTTCTCTGTAAGTGGCTCATCCCATACGGTTTCAAAACTCAAATTTGGTGGTTACATTTTCTTTTAATATCTTTTTTAATGTAAGTATATAATTATTTTAATTTTGTGGAGTTATTTATACTTTCGCATCGATTCTCATGGCACAGCTTCGGGCGCGACCTGGGTTTGAACCAGGCACTTTTCGTCTCCCAGTTGAGAACGCTATGCTCAAGCACATCGTTCGATCCATGCGAAAAACACAAGAAGCTTTCGAATTTAATTTGTTCACTATGTAAATGGTATTTTAAAAATAAAATATGTATGATATAGTCAATGTACTTTTGCTGTTAATTGTAATATGTACTCATATATATAAATATCTAAATGCTCTAGAAAAAGGGCAAAGAAAAATATCCGTTCGAAATTAAATTTTAATTTTATTTTTCACATAATCACACATAGAAAAAATAAATGTAATTGCTCATTTCATCGTTTTTTCTTTTTCTTTTAGCTCTTATCACCATGTCAGCTAGCATTACATTTCAGTAATTTATTTGTCTCTAATTCAATTTATCTTATTATGATAAAACCGTCATTTTATTATAAAGATAAGCATTCGAGAAAAATAAAATAGAAGCTGGAAGGTTAAAAGCATCCAAACACAGGTTATTTGAAATCAAGTAAGAATATATAATTTCCGAATGATCGTAAATAGTAGCTTTTGTTCTATTAGACTGTGGGCCAGTCTATTTTGTTCAGCTTCAAGATATTATTGCAAGAAAGTAATTTGATTGTTGAAATAAAAAATATTCGTAGAATACATTAATTACAGAAAGAAAATATAGTTTTCGAATTAAAATAGTAAATTGGTTTAGTCAATGCTTATAAAAATTATAATTGTACATTAATTTTCTATATTAATGTAACTGGTGTAAATAAAGTCGAAGTATAATTAGAATCAGGCGGGCGAAGATTGTTAAAATGTTTAGTAGTCAATTTTAATACAGATTTCAATTCCAAAGAAATTTTCTATGAAACAAGGAAGGCAAATACGGCCCACTCATGGATTATAGTGCCCTTTCAGACATAATGGAACAAGGAAGACAAATAAAGCCTACATATGGAATATGACACGCTTTTAATATATACCACGTTTTTTGCTATTTAAAATATGACAGTGTTTCAGATTTTGTGCTTTTTTTTATTGTTGTTAGTCTGCAACATTGGCATGGTCTTCAACGAGTATCTTTGGTCTGTCTACACTGAAGACTCAAATTTCTTGAAATTACATTTTGTGATATCCCTATGGATTCCGCAACAATGACTTGTGTTCGGGAAGCTTCTAAGGGACCAGCGATTTTCTACACTTATGATTTTTCTAAATGGTTTCGCACAAGTAATCACACATTGTTCTTACTGATATAAAGCTAACTTATTAGTACTTTTCACTCGTTTTCTTAAGTTTACGCACGAAAATGGCGGTCGTTTTCATGGACCGCCACTTATATGACATTTTGGACAAAATTTGCACATTTCTACGTTTTTTGGTTTTTGAAAATACGCTTTTAAACACTTTTTCTAATAAAAGTTGCTGTTATACCGTCCTATTACAGAAAAATTGCATTGTCCTTTAATATTTTGAACAATATCTTAAAATTATACAACTTTCCCACTGCTGATACTATGATTACTCAAACCTCGAATTAATCATTTTATGTAATTAAATGTATGCAAGCAGCATACATTAAAGCCTTTCAAGCACGTAGCGTGCATGTCACACAGTTCATCAAACCTCCTGAAAGAACAACTATTTTTATATTAAATCCTCACACTTCATAACTTGCATCTGTTACCGGCATATGAGATTCTCCCCCCCCCCCCAACTCCATATTTTTACCCTTACCAAATGCATTAATTAATCTGACATATCCCCCTAAACACAAAGAAAATGCTTCTCAGTTGTAAAGTATAAGAAAAATACACGACATCCATTATAATGTGTTCCAGGATAACCCCAAGAGGATCTCTCTTGAAAATTAATCATGTTAACAAGTTTTTGCTCATAAAAGTGATTAATAAACGGCAGTTCGAGTATTTAGAGGTAATTGTACAAAAATTGATTTTACTTCAAGGCTTTAGTAGGAAATTGATGATTAGCATATAAAATTTTGATAGATCGCAAGAGTAATATCTTTCTTGTTATTATCGTGTTTATTGGATATTCTTTGCTAGAAGTTATGTATGCTTAAAGGATTTAGTTGAAAACTTGTACTTGTGATAGGATCTGTATTCAGCAGAAAGTCTCAGATTTTTTGTTTAAATTATAAATGTCGTAAGGGGAACGTTAATATTCAAATTTTTCAATTTTGAATTTTTACTTGTAATCATATGTAAAGTTGTTTAACAGAAAAACATTGTTGTTTAACATAATAGTTTGAATCTGTATTGAAATAAAAAAATAATTTTTTAAATGAAAACTCATATTTTTTGAAAAAAATATGTCTTCTATTTTTTATTTAAAATATCCCATGCGCATTCCAAATTAATAAAAACTATAATTTTTTGAATATACACTTGTAGTATAAGCATGATCATATCTGTGCATTCATTTTTATGTGTGACAAGTGTAAGCTTTATAAAAAATAAATACATGTGAGATGTAGCTTTTTTTTTTTCAAATTTCCATCCTATTGTTACATTTAAATTCCTATCTCTATTAAATAACTTTTGTTTGAAAATTTAACGCATAACTATGTTCATACATGTATTATAAGTGTACTCTTTAAAAATTACAGGTTTTTATTTATTTGAAATGCGCATGGGATATTTTGAAAAAAAATATTGAATGCGCATTTTTTCTCAAATATATTAATATATTTAAAAAAAGATTTAATTTTTAATTTTTAGTATTAGTGTAAATGTAAACCTTTGTGTTGAACAACTATACATATGATTTGAGACTCAAAATTAAGAAATCACAGTTTTCAATTGAGTCTCTTGTCCCCATAAATATAAAAGTGTATATTTAAAAGAATATTAAAAATATTCAGAAGCGTTGCGATTTTTAAAGGTTTACAGCAGACATAATTTTTAGATGTCAGTCATGAAACTGAGAAAAAAACTATTAAAGTATTTTTTTCTTTTCTTGATATTCTGCACTCTAATAATTCAGTTTTTGTTAAGAATTTAAGGCAAGAGCTATTTTCATCAGGTTTGCATAAAGAAACATTTTCTGATAAATTTTTTAAGATCAAAAGAGACAAGGAAATTAATCTAAGTTTAAAAAAAGAGACATAAATACTCTTCAAAAATGAGTGCTAGTTAGTACATTGAACTTTGGAATAACAATTTATCAAACTTCTGAGAATTAAAAAATGTAATAGTTATTCATGCATTTTGAAATTTATGAAAGATTAATCCGTTTTTATGAATTTATAGTTACATGTACGCACGTTTGTTCCACACAAGACATTTTTTTGTTGTTGAAGGCAATGTATAAGTAATTTCCTCCACTTTTCCTGTCTCTTATTTTGAAGATTTCTTACCTTTTTTTGCTTTTCATCATAGTTTCTACAGTGTTATCATAAAATGCACTCGAAATAGATGCGTACATGTTAGAAAGCAATTCCAATTGCATGTAATTCGAGATAACAGAATGCACCTCACGTGTTTTGCAAGAGATAACAAGGACGACTGATGTCACACAGGTTGTATGATCTCTGTGAGCAGTTGTACATAACTGTGTGTCAGACACTTAGCTCTGTACCTGGATTTAGAACTCAAAGTAGGATATCAGTTTACAATATAAATTGAATACGATTTCGTGAAATGTGCAATGGCAGTGATATTCTACAGGAATATAGAAATACTCGGAAAACAATCCTAATGTTTAAATGTTAAGATAAATTTTTAGCAAAATAAATGAATGTTAATGTCAGGCTAGCCTGGTGTCAAAGTACGAACGAGATTCTCTTCCAACATACCTCTTAACCTCTTGAATGTGACGCCTGAACTCAGTTCGGGCAACTCAGATGCGTCAATTTTGGAATGCTGACCTGAGTCAATTAACGAAATTAACGAAAAAAAAAATCAGTTTTGTTTTTCTCAAATATATTCCACAGGCAAGAGGTTAATATTGGCAGTAAGTGTGATGAAGTTGAATGGTGAAACTGAAATTGAATTTAATGAATTTATTGTGAAAATTGTGATCGTAGAGATTACATTGTATGGACAATAACCCTGGTTCCGATGCACTCCAAAAAATGAACTAAAGCAGAATAAATTTAACGTAGTTTATTTAAAATAATACGAAAAAATATGACGGGGGCCGGTAGTGTAGCCAAAAAAACAGCGGATGTGAAAGTATTAAGTGTCGCAGAAAACACAGCAAGCCAACTTGGCGGTAGCACTAGGAGCAAAGGAAGAACGGTTGCCAATTAAATCCCCAAATTGTAAAAAATTCCAGTTTGCAGTTAGAGATAACTCAATAGTAATAAAATTTAAATGTAGGCTCGCTAGCTAGGGATGGATAGGATGGATAGGAGAGGACAGTAACTCTAGAAATTTTACTGAAGCCCTGTGGGAAAGTTTTGGGGAGAATGAAGAAACACGCAATATGGGAGCAAAGCAAAGAAAAATAATACTTCAAAGGTGAAATGCAAAGTAATTTACATAATGAAATTAAGCTAGCATATCGGTCAGAAAAATGAGAATTTAAAAATGGCAAAAAGTATTAAATTTAGAATAGGAAACTTAAAATCAGAAATAATTATAAATATGTGAACTGCACCACAACGAGTTTCAAAAACGTGTCAAGTAAAAATTCTATCTTTAATTACTAGAGGATATGCAATTGTAAATATTAGAGCGACAGGAAAGTAATTTCTTTTTTTTGGCATGCCAAAATTTCGCATAGCCAAAATTACTGAAGCTAATAATAATACGAAGTGTAGCGATTGGAAAGCATTTTGAAAATTCGTAACCTATGTGGGGGTAGGAAGCCAAGAAACTCTTTTCATATATCCAGCGTTATCTCCAAGAAAAAGAAAGAGCTATCCATAAAATTCTTGTTGTAAAATACAAAATTAATTGTGAGAGTAGCCTACCAATTAAGCTTAAGGCTTTTAAATTATTCTCAAAGAAAAGGATTTAACCATCCCTCTACCCAACCATCCCGTCAACGAGCTGGGGAGAACCACTAACGTTTTTACATACTTATTTTCTTTCTTTGCGATTAATAAGGAGAAAGAAAGAACCAAATTTTGATAAGGAACCAAATAGAAGATTCTTTAAAACATATAGATAAATAAATTTTAAAGTACTGAAAAAATATAAATATAAAATCCCTGTTTTACATGCAGATTAAAATGAATTAGATGTATAAATAAATTTTGAAGTAGAGAAAAAAATGAAACAATTCCTTACGTAAATGTACAATGCAATTGTCTAATACCTAAAAATAGAATTCAGGATATTTTTCTTGAATGAAAACTAAGTATTACCTACATAATAATTGCTCCAAAATTTAATTATAAATCTTAAGTTTAGGTACAGTTTGTTAGTACCTAAAAGGTTGTTGAAAAATTATTTATTTATATTTTTGTAAATAAAGACGGCATACTTTCCGGTAACCCTAATATTTGTAATACATACCTAACACTTGCTCTAAACGGCACTGTGAAATTAAGTTTTAAATGACACGGTATCAGCTGTTGTTTTGATTTTCCCATACCACTAATTTTTTCCATTAATATAAAACCTCGAGGAAAGAATATCAAACTAAACATGAAACTATAAATTTTAAAGTTTGTTGCTATAACATAAAAATGGATCATATACAAATCTTCGCATCACAATATGCATTACTTCTCATCTGTTTTGTATCCCTTCGTAATAGCAAGATAAAACTTCTGAAAGAAAAAGGAAAACCAAATTGAAACGAATAAATTCAAGTAAGAACAATATTCAGTTATTCAGTAATATTTCAAAATGAATTTCAAGCAATTTAAAATGCTTTTAAAATAGCCACAAAAAGAAAATGCGTTTCACCACACTTTGTATATTATTATGTAAATCCAGTAAAATTGGGAACCAGAAAGACGATCCAAGAAAATATTTTACAGCATTCTTTAATAAAAAAAATATCACATTATGCGGAATGTATCGTAGGTGTTTAAATATCGAATTTCCTTCATCTGCATTTTCCCTTAAAACCTGAAATTGAGATATATGAAGTTAATGATGGACAAACAGTTGTAACATTATAAAAATTACTTTATTATCATAAAATGTTTCAATGTTTGTGATTTTGAGAAATATTTTCCAAAATAACGTGATGTAAACTTGGAGTAATGGATTTCAGAAATAATTTGAAGAATCATTAATATTACAGTAACTCATTTTACAATTTTTTTTTGTTCAATTAGAAAACGAAAAGCAGCATTATGAAAATATTGGTTTAACTTTCAATAACAAATTTCAATATTGATTTTTAAGGATTTATTTGTTATGAGCTCTTATATATGAGATTTATTTAATAAATAAAAAATGTGATAACATAGGCTTAAAAAAACAAATTAAGGTCATTTAGAGACGATAGATTTGTGTGTTGTGGGATTAGGCCAATTATCTGCACGAGGGATCTAGGCCTATGGGTGGGTGCCCTCCATGGAGGTCTTTCTAAGGGGTCCTAAACCGTATTTACGATAAGTGTGGGAGAAAACCACGGAAAACTCCGAACGGTTAGGTCGACGGACGCGCGATGGGACCCGAACGGTTAGGTCGACGGACGCGCGATGGGACCCGAACGGTTAGGTCGACGGACGCGCGATGGGACCCGAACCCGGGACCTTCACACTTCACCCGTCTACTATTTCCCGTGATATAACCACTGTGCCATGGTTAGGTTAGAGACGATGGAAGCTTATCAGAATTTCAAGTCTGGTTATACTCATTATAAAAATTGAAAATATTAGGACTAAAACCAAACGTTCCAGGGTCGTATATAAATTTAAAAAGTGCCATTTTTGGAAAACGAACGAAAAGAATTTTTGCTAACGTAGACTTTTTTCTTACTGTGTCTGTGCGTGTGAGTTAACAAATGTTAACAAATACGGTGATTTCTCGTTAATGAACTATTCTTATTTCTAGTTTATGAAATTTTTCTGGAATATCTTTATTTAAATCTTAACCCATTTTACATATCTTAACCCATCTATTTTACCATATCTATTTTACACAAATTACCATATCTATTTTACCATATCTATTTAACCATATCTATTTTACACATCTTAACCTATTAACAAATACGGTGATTTCTCGTTAATGAACTATTCTTATTTCTAGTTTATGAAATTTCTCTGGACTATCTTTATTTAAATCTTACTCAACTTCACATAGTGTACTCAACTGTTAACATGGCACAGGTTTTATGCAATTTTAGAAAACAGAACAGTTGCTACTGTCTATCACAGGTTTGAAAATGCATACTTGTGTAGCTATCTCAAAGGAGGGAGAAAATATTTTTCTTTTTGTTTTACTTAAATTATATAAATATACCTTAAGATGTTTAATTTATATTGAGTATTTATCTCTTTTAAATCCACATTTTACTTTCCTTTTTGCTGTTTCCTTAGAATCTGTTTATAGTCTTTTATTTTTTAACAATCTCAATATTTACACTGTATAAAGACATGTATATGTAGTAGGACGATCTGCGATATTTTAAAGTTTCTCCATTTTTCCATAATTTGCAGATTACAATTTGTGAGGATAAAATTGAGCTGCCTTTCTGTTTCTGCACTAACAATAATATACTAGAACAAAAAGTGATTTTCAACTAAAACGAAATAAATTAAAGATTTCATAAAAAATGTCAGTTTCTCATTACATTAATCTCAATAATTTCGTACAGCGCTGTAATAATTCCTAGAAACAGTAAAATATTTTTGAAAAACAGACAGCTTAACGAACATGTATGATCACCAACTGAGGAAAAATAATTATTGTAATGCGTAAATGAAGTATTCAAGTAATCATCTCTAAAAGTTGTATTTGAAATATTAATGAGGTTTCCCTCATATTTAATTCATATACTCAATTAGATGATTGCAATAAAATATTATCAAAACCAACAAACTTAATTTTCCCTGAAACATTTTGATAACTTTCTCTCAAATACGTTTCGATCACAAAAAAATTATCTCAATTTTACTAATCTATGGTTGCATTTGAAAGAAAAACGTATAAAAAAATCTGCAGTGAACGAAGTAATTATTTATAAATAGAAAGAAAATATTTTTTCCCCTCCCACGTTCACCGGCTAATGCAATATACTTTTACGCTTTTAAGCAAACCGGAGGAAAAATCGTGTTTATTTTCATGAATGCTTATTAAACATTTTTAATTATATATTTCTCACATAAACGTGTTTTGTTAAATTTAATTTGACAGCGTTGGTACCTCGGTTAAAATTTATAAAGATGTTAATAACAGGGACGTAATTAATAGCTTTAACACATCATAAAAAAGATCGGGAAGAACTGTTAACATTAAAAGAAAAAATTGTTTCTGCGTCATAAATTACGCAAATACCAGTAGCTAATTCAGCAGATGTTACGATATTTCTACTTGCGGAATACATTAGTAATTACGAATGAAAATATTCTGACACTAGAGAGATCATAAAAGTTTTAAAAATACTTTACGAGATGGTAGAAAAATTTAAGTAAAATAAAAATTTAACTGTAGAAGTTTTTTATTGTGGAGCCCCAATAACATGAAATATAAATTTAAGCCTACAAAGATATGCTATAAGGTAATAAAAGTTTCAACACTAAGAAATTTTTTAAACTATAAATATTGTATTTTTGCAAGAGATACAAAATTTAAAATATGGAAAATATTTTTAAAAACATTCGAGACAAATATTCGTAGTCATTAATTTTTGTATAAGAATTCGTTAAGCCATAAATCATAAATTTTAAAGGTCTCAAAGAAGAAGTGTTTCGATATGAAAATAAGTGTGCAGAGCAAAGGGTGGTCTTGCTCTATAAACAGCATTTTGCCTTTCAAACGGGGAGCCAAGATCCACAAATTTGGCATATGGATTATACGAGGTGTTCTCAAGGCAGAGATATAAAAAAGTTTAGTTAAAAAAATGTACACTAGTGACGCTTTTCAAGGTGAATTCCGCTAAAAGATGACCTAAATTAGTTAATAAATGCTCAAAATGTATTGAAAATTTTCGAAGCATTTTTCAAAAATCCTTTCAGAAGCCAAATTTGTATTTAATATTCTCTAATACCTGCAAAGGTTTATGCCTTTCTTTTATTCCGTAAATAAGATTTTAAATAGTTAAGAGAACTGATTGAAGAATTTAAGAAAAAAAAAAACAACATAAAACAAGAATAGCTTTTTATCCTCTCAATATCGAAGAAACAGCGTACATTTTTACGCAAAAATGTCTCAAATCAAAATTTATTCTTCCTTTACAATGCATATTATTCAACAACTCACGCTATTTTTATTCTTGACTCTGAATTGCAAATAAAAGCAAACCATTTTTCAAGAAGTATGACATGCTTAATTAATCAGAATAATGATTGCTGAATATTCTCTTATTGCTGTTGCAGAGGCTGATTATTAAAAACTCCTTTTTGAATGCGAGTGTGTTTAACCTGATTAAATCCTAATACTTAATTACGATTCATGTGAATGATTCAATTACACTTCACCAGCTTATGCTGTGTCCTGCTATCTTTTTTCGTAAGCATGAAACTGTCAAGAGCTTGTTTATAATTAACACAGGATTTATTCCCAAAAAATTGTCCATCTGAGAATAGAAACTCATTTATGAGCGGGATAGATTTTTTTTCTCACATTTATTTGACGAGTATAACTTTTAATGGAAAATATTTCTGTAAATGCATATAATAAACAAGGAATGGGATTAAATATTCGCATATTTATAAGCACTGTTCAACAAAGAACGCTTTTTACGCACAGGTAAATAAAGTTTAGTATTCGTTACCTGTGTAATTTATTATGCTTTCGAAGTTAATTGAAAAATTAAACGAGGAAGCTGCCTAACTGCAAAAATAACTTGACATTATGAGATTTTCATTGCTTTTGAAGCTTTTTAAAAAGTAATTGACGAATATCTAAAGTTTTTGATTTTGAATTGGCACTTTTATAGCATGGAAACAACTATTTATTGCCCTAGAGAAGGAAATAGGAGTATCGGTAATACAAACACTAACTATCTGCATAAAATCTGAGCAACTGTTGGCCTTTGCTCATGAAATTGACATCGTGGGATGACCAAAGCAAAAATAATGGAAGTGTTTTGTTCTCGAGTCGGAACAAAAAAAAAATTGGTTTGACTATCAAAAACAAAAAATTAAGTTAATGACAATTACGAACAGAGGCTGCTGATATCGCTGATAATAATTTGTTACGTTTCCGACTAATTCAAATGATTGAGTACAGTTTTAAATAACAAGAAAGGTTTGATTATTGAAATCAAGAACCCAATGAACATGGTTAACATATGCTATTATGGGTTACGATATCCGTTTAAATCAAAATACTTAACCCATTCGTGCCTGGATATTTTTGCGACTTTCTTCGATTTTTGCTAACACCAGCAGTAATTGATAAATTTCTGATGTCAACTTTTTGAACAAGGGATGATTTCATTTAAAATCATATGTATAAAAATTGAAATTCCAACATCCCACTTTGCCATATTAAAATGTTTTGTGGAATTGAGGTTCAATACTCGCGAATAAAGGCTCGGAGAAATAAATAACAATTTCGAATGATAGCGAAAATGCCGTCCCAAAAAAGGGACGCTAGGCATAAATGGGTTAAGAAGTGAAACTAAAATCCTGTAGTACAAGACCTTAGTAAGACCTATAGCTTCGTATGGGAATGCTGGACAATGACTGAAGCAGGTAAGAGTAGATTAATGACAGTTGAACGAAAGATTGGTAGAAGAAAGTTTGGAGGAATAAGAGAGAACGAAGTGTCGAGACAAAGACACGATTTTGAGTTACAGAAAAAATTTACAGAATCAAATGTAGTAAATGTAAACAAAGCGTCTCAACTAAAGATGTCGGGATTGTGTATACCATGGAGACAACTGGAGAGAGCAGCCTATCTTTTCGTAATGCACCGGAGTGAGGACGAAATGTGTTCCTCCGCGCCGCATCACACATCAGGTCAAATGCGTAATGCGCAAGCGCACCACGCATATGACCGAAACACAATGCATCGTGCGCATGCGTTTTGGTCACATCCGCGGAAGCATACACGGCACACCTTTTTAGCCGCTTTGCTCTCTCCAGTTGCATCCATGGTATATACATATATGAAAATGAAAACTCAGTAAATAAATTGCCATTCTAAAAGCCAGAGAGAAAGAGAAGGAGAAGAACGCCAGGAATTAGATGGCTGGACAAAGTGGAAAAGTGGTTAACGAACGTCCGTGTCAGTAGGTGGAAGCATGGCAAATTTTCATACCGGCTTGGGCACTCAATTGAGTCTCTCAGATTAGTTGAGTCAGGTTACTGACAACTCTATTACAGATTGGACGTGCAATGATTCATGACCAATCAGTAATCGAATGGAAAGCCACCTGACTCTAGTAGTATGATAGACGTTATTGAGTGTTGGTATGAGGATTGGCCATGAGGTGGAGGACTGTAGCGTCAGATAAGTCAAGATGATTAAAGATGACAGAGACAATCTTCGCCAGAAAAAATCTGTAGAACCTAAGAAGAAGAAAAAAAAAAGGCTAAATATTTTATGTAAAAAAGGCAACATAAATTCAGTATTCTCATCTATCTATCTAATATATATATATATATATATATATATATATATATATATATATATACAGGATTACTAAGATATAAGTTTCCCATTTCAGAGGGCTCTAAAATGCGTTCTATTCGTCCAAATGAGATAAAATTTGAACTACGGGTAAGTCAAATGATGCGCTTGACATTTATTAAAAAAAATCTTTTGGTACAAAATTCACCAATAGATGGTGCAATAACACAAATGGCATTTATTTACTCGTATTGAAAATGTGGTCTGTCATTTGCCTCACAGCGCATGCCCATTAGCATTATTAGCAGGACAACAGTACCGTGATATGCTGAGGAATTGTGTTAGCCCACATTTTCAACAGGGTGAATGCCTTCAAGACATCATTCGCATGCAAGATGGTGCATCTCCTCAGATTGATCGTCGTGTACAGCAATTGCTGAGAAAGCATTTCACAGATGCACGCTTAATCAGCCGCTATTTACCAATAGCATGGCTAGGGTGTCTCGGAAAATACGAATGTCTGAAAATGGTTGCTCCCCGGGGTTTTTCTGGTTCGTTTTGGTGTGAAATTACAATGTGTGAAATTTGAAATCTCTAGGTCAACGTTAGAGTTTGCCTGTAAGGCCTTAAAGTTTTTAAAAAAAATGCGAAAAACATAAATTTTGTAATAATTTAAAAAGTTTTATAGACATGCGTCAAATTAAGGAAATAGATTTTTACTCGTTATAATTTTGAAAAAAATATCTATCTATAAAAATACAGTGCACTAGCTGAAGTACCCGTCCTTGACGGGTTAGTGAATGCAAATTTCCAAAAAGCAAGAACTTTCGTCAGCATTGTAGGAGTACACAGAATGGGTGTAGTATGTTGCTAAAGTAAAGAAAGCGAAGCTATAATTTTTATGTATTGTTAAAATATTACAGGTTAGAGAGTAACTAAGTAATATCATTTCATTCGCTTTAGCCGTAATTATCTGATGCGCGAACGAATATTTATGCATATTGAAATAATTTTCGCAAAATATCAAAATCTAATCAACATTTTTGAAAAATTGGAAGCCTAGAATTTAAGTTGAGTGACAACCTATCATGTCACCCAATTTTGTTTCATTCCCTGCAGTCTTTATTTCGTGATGCTGGAACAAAATTTCAGCATTTTAAAACGATTTTCGCAAAATCTCAAAATATAATCAAAATATTTTAAAAATTCAACGCCTATAAATTAAGATTAGCAACTACCTATCATAACACTAAATTTCGTATCATTCGTATAAGTCGTTATTACGTGATGTTTGAAGAAATATAAACGTATTTTGAGAGAATTTTCACAAAATCTCAAAATCTAATAAAAATGTTTAAAAAAATTGACACCTATAGTTTGTGTTGAGCAACCATCTATCATGTGACCAAATTTCATATCATTCACTTTAGTCGTTATTACGTAATGCGGGAACAAAAATTCACTCAGTTTTAAACGATTTTCACAAAATCTCGAAATCTGATCGATTTTTTTTTGAATTAGAGGCTTATAGTTTAAGGTGAGTGACCACCTATCATTTCACCAAATATCATTTTTTCACCTTTGCAGTTATTACGTGATGTGCGAACACAAATTTACGCATTTTGAAATGATTTTCGCAAAATCTCAAAATCTAATCAAGATTTTTTTTTAAAAATTCGACGCCTATGTTTTAAGTTGAGTGACCACCTATCATGACACCCACTTTCATATCATTCGCTTCAGTCGTTTTTACGTGATGCTTAAACAAAAAAAGCGTCACAGACAGAATGACAGAACGACATGTGTCATTCACACACAGACAAACTTTTTTTTGAGGGTCGCATCGGATTCCCGGGTGCTTGAAACGGATAGAAATCGCAAAATTTTTTAATTTCAAGAAATGTACAGACAAAAGTCTAATTTTATTTATATAGATATCAAGTGCAATCACAACAAGAAATAATTAATTTATGCGGAAAATCAAGAAAAACAAGCGATACTATTATTTTTTGTGAAAATGCGTCATTTTCGTGTTTATGGATTTCGTTTTCAACATTTTTTTTGCATTAAGTTTTTATTAGTTCTTAAGTATTAAAAAAGTATGAATTCGCATATAATTAAGATTCATATAAATTGTCATTACAGAAGAAATTACTTACTCAAGAATGAAAATGTAAAAATCAACTCCCTTCATATTATTGAATTTTATTCTCGTACTGATTATAAATGTATATAGATATAAAAATATAACACTGGAAGTATTAAAACATCGCTATACATTTTGGCACAGTAACAAAATATTAGCTGAAAAAACCAGCAAAAAATATACATTTTAGGAATACGGTCAAATTTTAAACTGAGTAAAGCTACAACTATCTATTGTAAAGTAAAATGAAATTCCCATATAAGTGCACTTAGATTGATTTCCTATTATTTCTTCATCCTTCTCCCTTCTTCATTCTTCGTAATTTTCTGAGAAAAATCCTGCACCAGCTTGACTCTACGTTCTGCTATATCGTCGACGACTTTTGAGGTTTTAAAAATAATTTTATTACATTATTTAGTCAGCTTTCTCTTCCCATATCAACGGGCATTTTTTCATCCAGGATCCATTCTGCTTAAATATTTCACAAAGTAGTCATTAGCTGGGGCCTACAAGCTGAAATAATTTTGCTTGTAAATTTAAATTTGGGAATACAGGAACGCCCTTTGGTAACGTTATCAATTCATTCTTGAATTTTATCAATGAAGCGGCGATTTTTTTTCTTGGTTACAGATATCTTTTTTTGAAAAGAGAAAAAATGGTATTGTCTCCTCTGCCAAATACCACAAGTGTGGATTTAAGGCTGTCAGAGCTGCCTGAGAAACATCAGTATCGATAGCTTTGTAGCTGTTCAAACTATGCGAAAGCATAATGTCATTCACAGGAGCATCTACAGCTTTTGGAGCATTCAACCAGCATTTAATATAAATAAGAGAATGAAAAATTCAGATTCTACACAGTTTTTCAACTTTTTCTGGATCATAACCCAATTGCTCATTAAATGTGTAAATTTTTGCCCATAAATTGCTGTTAACATCCATCTGGCTTTTTGGAAAGCTCCAGGCTTCTGTCGGTGAATTCCTCGAGGTTGAATTTCACCTAATATTGCAAGTAAGACTTCCGCACATTTCTCATAGTGTCCACGAAGAAAGAGCTCCTTCTTTTTGCCGAAAAAATATTTTAAGAATGGGTTGGCTTCCTCAAAGATTTTAGTTTTCTGCCACAAACTTCACTCTTTTTGAAATTATCTAAATTGTTTGAGGTAGTTTCCCATTGGGATTGAAAATCTTAAAAATCTATATTATCTGGACTCATAGATTTTCCGAAAATAGACTTCCACACTGCAGACTCAATTAACCCAAACACATGGTGTCGACTAGCGAGGTAAAATAATTTATTTTCCAAAAGTGTTTCTAGCCTTACACATGTTCCATTTATCTATCCACTATTTGATGCAGTTGAGTCAAAGGAAAGGCCAATTATATATTTCTGATATACCCTATTCTTGAGTCAATTGAAAAACTCTTTCTGCTTGTACTTTAGCAGTTCCATCAGGTATATTTTCCACTCCTAACAACTTTCCCCCCATATACTCCGGTATTCCCGAGATTGAGATAGCTAGTCCTTCGTCAAACTCTACATTTTGAGTTTTTAATATTAGGTTGTAACGAAAGTTTCCCGCCATCGCAAACATCGGAAGCACACAGTTCGCGTTGGCGTATTTGCTCATATTTTGTCAAATAATTTTTGGCATTTGAAAGAAAGAGACTTTCTTTATGACACTGCGTTGTGAAATCTCTAAAAAATATAGTTATCATTAAGAACAAGTTGTCTCAAATGGAACTATCACTCTAGAGGTTTAGAACCATCATTTACTTCCAGTTCTGTTGCAAAAAGTCAGCTACAGAATATCAACGAATTATGAGTACAGCTTTAAGTACTATTGTTGTATCATGTGACACGGTACAGGTTTGGTACCGAAAGTTCAAAAACAGGTATCTAAGGAGTTAGAAGTTAGTTTTTCAGGCAGATATGGCGGAATACTTTCGTTACAACCTGATACTTTGCTGTCGCAATGCAGCACATAGTATTTAGGAGGTTTGAAGTCTTCTAGAAAGTTACTGGGACTTTTGGATCGGTGAATATTGCTAGCTTTTCAGGCTTGCTCCACCTTCTACTGCCAATACCATAGCAGCTTTTTGGTTTAGTGAAAGTCCCAGACGATCACCCATTGCAGATAGTTTTGGACTCTTGAAAAGGTTTTTCGGAAGTTTAACCCTCTCGTCACCGAATTATGAAAAATCAGAGAAAAAAAATCTGCCTGGCATTTAATGCATCTGAAATACTATTATAAATCATGCAAAAATACTTTTTTCTAATGTCGATTAATATTAGATTTTTCTAATAATAATTTCTGTATTTTCGAAGCATTTTGTTATGCTAAAATTAATTTAAAAGGATGCACATATTAGGTAAAGGTTGAGGAATAAGAAGAAAACTGTACTTACCTTAAAAAGAAAAAAAACGGTAAACAAGCAGCGTAAATATTTTCTTAATTTTTCTCCTGAAACAATGAGGCGAAAACTGTAAAAAATGATCTAAATTGACTAGTACTGAAATCTAGGCACGATTTATGCATCTAGTTAAGAGCCTCATATACTTTCTACATTCCTTAAGTTGAAGGAACATGTTTATAAAAGTTTTTAAATTATTACAAAATTTACGTTTTTCGCAATTTTTTTTTAAACTTTAAGGCCTTACAGGCAAACTCTAACGTTGACCTAGAGACTTCAAATTTCACACATTGTAATTTCACACCAAAACGAACCAGAAAAACCCCGGGGAGCAAACATTTTCAGACATTCGTATTTTCCGAGACACCCTAAGAATGGCCTCCTTGTTCGCCAGATATCACCCCATGTGACTTTTGACTGTGGGGTTTCCTGAAGGGCAAGATCTATCGTCAAAGGCCAGTATCTGTACCAGATCTTAGGAAAAGGATTCGGCGCCATGTTCTTGATAATTATACAGACTCACTCCAGTCAGCTGTGGAAAATATGGTTCTAGGATTAGAGAACACTGTGAAAGGGGACATATTGAGCAGTTTTAAAGTTTTTTATATTATTTAATATTTATAAAGCATATAAAATACGTTTATGTGTATTGCAGCGCCCCCTATGTTTTACTAGAAGTTTTTATTCAATAAATCGCAAGCTCATCATTTGAGTTGTCCGTAGTTCAAATTTTATCTCATTCGGACCAATAGAACGCATTCTAGATCCCTCTGAAGTGGGCAACTTATTTATTGCTAACACTCTGTATATATATATATATATATATATATATATATATATATATATATAATTTTTGTTAAATAAAAAAGGGCTGAGATTTTCGAAATGCTATAAATGCTCGAGATACAACCCGTAATTGTGGCACGTTTAACAGTCCCAAAATTTCGAAATTCATGATTCAGAATAGCTCTAAATTGCGTCAAAGTTACCCACTAACACAACCTCCTGGTTATACTCTTAGTTTTAGTAAATTTCTTAAAAATCTGAAGGCTTCCACCACTTAGCACTCAAAAGCTTCCAGACTGATCACGTCATACAAATTAAAAAACAAAATGAGACATTTTGCAACTTTTGGGTAAAATTTTAATAAATAAGAAGGTAAATGATGACACTTATAGCGATTTAAAATTTCTCTTCGATCATACTACATAATTGAACGTGTTTTCTTATTAACAGCATTGATTTTCAGAGAATCAGAAAGCATTAGCTGGATATTAATAAAACATTAAACTTCTACAAAAATTATTTTCCTTTTTAACTTTTGTACTTTATGGAAATTAAAACCCTTTAAAAAATTCAAGTAAGAATTAAGTTTGAAAACAGCAAATCAATGCTGACAGTCTTTTTTAAAAGAATTCCTTTTTGGATTTAGTTTTTTACCTGAGATTGATAGCGTACATAAAAAATATGAAAATATTCTGAATTTTTTTCAAAAATACAGTTTATTTTTTAGAAAGATGATATGCCTATGTCCCCTTAAACCACTGTAATGTTTTGCTGGGCTTCAAACTTTAATTAAGCAAAGTAAATCTTATTAATTTCTTGATGGAATTAAAATCACTTTCAATTGAAGATTTTATAATTTGTTTTATCTTTTACATAATTCTGCTAGACAATGTTCAAATAAAAACAATCCCATAACATCTATCGAAAATATTTAACGCAAAAGTTTGCACACGTTATGTTTATTACAGCTTTAATAATTATATTATTGTATTGTTTTTCTTTATAAAAATCTTTGTAGAAGAGATAATTAAGATGAAAATAGAAACATGATTTATTGGAAACCAAAAGTGTTAAATTCAAATATAATATTTTTTGCAGTAACCAAGTTGATTTCTAAATGAAGTGCTCGATAATCCAGAGAACTATTGATGGAAGTGTTTTCTCTTTACTATTTTACAAAAGAATTTTTTAGATTTTTAAGTTTTTAGTCTAACAAAACATTTTAAAAAGTCTTTTTAGATATAGTTTAAATTTCTAAAATATGTTATGAGTAGATTAATATAAATCTTTACAAATTTCAATTATATACTTACTATTATTAACTTCAGAAAAAACTAGGACTAGAGAGTGGAAAGTTTATTTAGTAAATCTCCTGGTTTGTTTTTCACACACTATTTAAAATATTTTTCAATGTATAAAATTTATAATTTTATAAAATTTTTCACAATATAATGTATTTTTCAAGGGAAATTGCAGGTTGAATATACTAAATGACTAATAATTTTAATTATGGTGCAAACATATGCCAAACATGAAACGCTACAAACAAAATGCAGAGAAAAATTTTCATTTTACTAAAAAATTTCAAGAACAAAAATGGATAATTATAGGCCTAATAACAACGAATACCTAAAGTTTGTCGCATAGGAATATTTTTGGCTTTGTTTGAACTATAATTATAGTGGTATTCAATATTGCATTTATTACAACTTACTTACAGCATTATTATAACAATTTTTCATGAAAGAAGCAAGCCTTATGAAAGAATAAAGCGCAAGCTCTATCATTCACTGATCTGTTCTGTTATTGATGATGAATTGTTTTAGTAAGTGCTATAACCATCGCTGAAAAAATTTTGATTTAAAAAGGAATTAGACAAAAATATATTCACAGCACAAATTCTACTGAACCAACCAGATAAAAATTTTTGCTATGTCTATGAAAATTTAGTTGTTGTACATACACACAATTTTAGATCTGTAGTAAAATATGAGATTTGTTAATTGCACATGGTCATTTAAAATGATTTTTCACTGTTTTCAAACGTCTTCTTATAATTTTGGTTTCTTTCCGATTCGAAAAATTTTCTTCTATGTGGAATTGCATGAAGTATTAGGCGATATCTTTAAATGTCTTTTAATGACAAATAACTAGATGAAAAAATGTGTTAAGTCTATGGGAATCGTTATGACATTAAAAATTGTGTTTTGCTTTAAAAAATTTTAAAATTCATGATAAAATTAACACTGAAACCACCCATTATACATTGCTAATATCTTATATATTTAAATATATTTACAACTCCGGTCTGAGATTTTGCTACGTCAATGAGAAATTTTTACTTAATGGAAAAATTGCCATTATGAAAATAATTCTCATTTAACACAGCGCATTTTAGGTTTTCTTTAACCTTGATGCTCATTTAAAACTTTTTTTTGCATCACTTATGTATGTATGCATTTATGAATGCTTCTACGTATGACTGTGACAATTTTACTAACATGAATTAAAGTTAATTCGAATATGAATCAATCGTTTCTTTTCTTACTTTCGATACAATTTCAAAATTCCAGTTCATCGAATAATCCAAAAATTATTCGAAATAAATTTGTACTTTAAAGTGACGTAATTACACTATTGCTTTTTCTAAATCTTTCTCAGCTCAAACGGTCAAGCCATTAAAATTGCATACGTAGCTTCTGAAATCTTACTTTTTACAAGGCAGTACGAGAATGATTAGACGGGAATTGTAAAACATCCAGAAAAATAATGAACAAGACATTGTTATTTAGTTTAGGGACAGTTGTATATGAGACCACATTTTGGTATCTTTCAGATTACGACTTGAACGGTGTCCCTGGAAATAAGACTGCAGATGAGTTGGCCAAAAAAAGAGTGTGCCATCCAACAGACTCTTTATGAGGCAGTCTGCTACATATATGTGTAATCAGTAATTAACCCTTTAACCCGCAGTGTTCCCGCTCTGGGAACACCAAACTCTGACGTTTTGACTGTTGCCAGTCACGAAGAATAGATTTGATTTCTATAAAAATAGTTGCGGGTGACATAGCTCCCCGAGAATCCTTTACATTTTAGCACGTAAAAATTGTCACGATTATTTTAAACAGCACTGACATCTGCTGAAAAATGGAAGAATGCGAGAACAGCTGGATAGATTGCCCAATGCTGAAAAAAGGGCAGCCGTTGCCATCGATCGACTTTACCAGCAATATGGCGGACGATCGAAACGTTCATCGCGTGCCACAGATCTAGAGACCCTTTTTTGACGCAGCTGGCTGTGCCGGCTGTGTCCATAAATCCACATCAAAGAAAGGACAAACAGAAGAGGGGGTAAAAACGCAGCTGGCTGTGCCAGCTGCATCAAAAAAGGGTCGCTAGATCTGTGGCACGCGATGAACGTTTCGATCGTCCGCCATCTTGCTGGTAGTTAAGTAGAATGATGGCAAAGGCTGCCCTTTTTTCAGCATTGGGAAAGGGTTGCGCCTCGAAGGTTTAAATTGACCCTAAGAAATCTACAAACATCCAAATTGAAAGAAAAAACAAAGAAACTTTGGAATAAATACAACCATCCTTAATCTTCCAGACAATCCCAGAATAGCAGGACTACTTTACTTATGGCATCTATGCACGTCTGTCTTTATGCACATCTAAATCGACCTAAGATAGTTAATTACTCTGCCTGGCCCCTGCATTGCAGCGACTTGGTGACGACTGCCGACCAGCTTTGAAGGAAGAATTCATTACTCCCGCTATTTGGAGGCAGAGAACTTTTCTTGAGTTTAACACCTTGATTTTAGTTCTTCTGCTCCCTGTTTATTGTTCCACCATTAGTTTGCCTTCGTCACTTTGTTTGTTTGAGCACTATATTCTTTTCAATATAGAAAGCCCTAACTGTGTTCCTTCTCGCCAACTGTACTGGAAATAAAAAAGATTACAACTTGTGCTGTGTAAGTGAGTAAAAGAGTTAATATAGACCATTTAATAATGTTATTAGACATTTTTTACCACAAAAGTGGGCTCTTGCAATTAGGCATTAGTCACTACCAAGGCCCCGAAATATTGTTATTTTAAAATAATAAAAAACACTTGAAACACCATACAACTGTTTCAATCAAAAATCTTTTGAACTTCATTTTCACAGACTCTGCGAATGATTCCCACGGACGAAGATCAAAAATGTTTTGATCGAAACAGCTGTATAACCTTTAAGGTAGCCTTTATGGTGTTACTTTACATTTTTTTAAAATTATTTTAAGTTTTAAAGACCAATTATTTTGAGTGTTTTTGTTATTAGCTATTTTATTATGAAGGCACCCAGTGAACGGCCAACGTTGCGGTCCATGAAGGGTGGGGTGATTTGACACTGAAGCTGGGAATCGAACCCCGACCCAAGGTGTGATAGAAGGGTTCGTTAGTCACTACAAAACCTGATCGGCTTGGATATAAATATAGAAAATTTCATATGGAAATATCTAAAAATCACTTTCCTTAATAAAAATCTGATTAAAAAATATCCATTGCAGCACTACTGTCCACTTTTTAAGCTTTAGTTAAACGTACCAATATGGAAAAAAAATATATTATGCACATTTTTCTTTTTTAAAAACGATAAAGATAATGATGTTAGTGTTTAGAGACTGCTCATATACATATTTCAACATTGTGTAACACACGCTGCAGCATTTGCAATATATTATAAACTATTAAATATGCAGGGAATAACTAAAATGTTTTGACGATACTCTATGCTTGGTCTTCTGGGAATACTGATAATTATGTATGGAGAAAATCAATAATTGCACTTTTTGTCATTGGCACGCTTATTTATCATGTTTCCAAAATAAAACGTTAAAAAAAATAGGTAAAAACCGTTTAAATTTACATTTTTTCGCACACTGCTTGTACTTATCTTTTTTTATTTATTCATTCAAGATAAAGATAACATTTAAAGTGCATATTTTTTTAATAGAACAGGGACAGAGAGAAAGAGAAAGCAAACTGAATATTTCTATAAAATTTAAATATTATATTAAGAAGTATTTCTTTATATTTCAAACTTTATTCAATTTTATTATTTATGCTTGCATGTTTTGGTGTTTTCATCGCATTAAAAGACATTATTAAATTACTTACTGAAATAAATATATTTGCATTACTTGATAAATTAAAGATGAATTAAAAGGTAGAATAGCGATATATTTTCCGGAAAATTTTCTTTTTTTGAAATATTAAGTTTGATATGTGAGAAAGAATAATGTAAAGAATGAATTCTTGTTAATTAAACGATTAGAGATGACAGTTTAAGCATACATGCACGAATGTACATTCTCTCAAAAAAGGATTCGAGTAAAAGCTATATTTCCTACATTAATTTTGTTAGTAATTAATTATTCTTTCGAAAAACACACAGCTCGAAAAAGATACGCGAAGTTTTTATATATACCGCATAATCAACTTTTTATAAAGATCGGTATTTTACTTGTGAAACCGACCTAGGTAATTTGACTTATGTTCGAATACTTTTTTGAGAGAGTGTATGTATATGTATGGATATGTGTATGTGTGTATGTTTACTCGTATTCATGTGACACTATATCTTAAATAACATGTGTTTTGGTAATAGCTATAGCTAAAACGAGATCGGGGAACATTTTCTATAGGGGTACGTTTTCTGCTATAGGGGGTGCTTACAGATTTCTATTGGGGAACTTTCTGATCTTTATTCAAATTTGGAGTAAATGTACTAGTATTAAACTTACTGTTTTTGGTATAGCTTGTATTTAAAAGGGCTTTCTTTCTTCACCCAACAATGCGTTAGTTTTGCAAGTAATTTAACTCGTCAGGTTAGTGTCCAAGTTCCAATATGGCGACGGGGTAGGTTTACCAATACGTGTCTCGTTTGATAACGTGCTTTCTTCCATTTTACGAAGAAAATACAACGTGGAAAGAAAAAGAAAAGGAAGTTAACCATACTGACTGATTCTCGTGCTGAAAATTAGCTGAAAATTAATATAATAAAGAAGAAACTGCAAAAGAAATCGTTTAAAATAGGAGAGAAAAAGCAAAATCTAATCCTGGCCAGGAATTTGCTTGGATTTTCATCTTCTCATATAAAAGGCATTAAAACATAAAATCCTAAAAAGAAAAAGAGCATCGTAAGTTGTCTTACAAAAAAAACTGGGTGAAAGGCACGAAATGCAAGATACAAGGGTATGAAGAGTGCAACAAAGAAGAAGTCACATCTTTTGTCTGCGTGCATTCAATTAAGACAATGGCATCTTTTGTTAAAAAACTATAAGTGATAAATTTTGTGAAATTATTAAATGGCATTCCTTATCCGTATTCAGTTACTGTCTTTATTACTCTGTTATTATCTTACATACTATTACTATGCCTTCTTAGTTAAAAGAAAAACAGATGCTATTAAGTTACAAGCAAGGTCAACACCTGTGTTTTACCATTTAAAATACAGCTACAAAACTTGATCCTGTATGTTATTTTTGGTAGGCTGAGAAACTGTCCCGCATACAGGGCGCATTTCCCAATTTAAGAGCAGACTTATCAACTTAGTGTCAAAAAGTATATTTTAATTAAAAAAATAATAATTGTGTTAGTTTGCTGATAAAGGTATAGGAAATATAATCCTGTTTACCTCAAAACAGATAAAAAAAAAATCTAAAATTAAGTTTAAACAATTGGAAAATGTGCTCCGGTCTCCCCTATAATTAAAAATTAATAATATCAAATTCAAATCAGTAAAAAATATATCAATGAGAAACTTATAACAAGTATTATTAAAATGATACTATAATAAGGTCCAGACGATCTTAAATTTGAACAACTTAGCATAATATTGTGATTAAGACTTCGATTACGAATTTGAGAGAAAAACAATCATGCACTTGAAAATAAAAATCAAACCTTGAATCCGTGATTTCACTGCCTATAGGCAAAATATCAGTTCTTAATATGGTTCTTAACAGGCATTTAAAATACTTGTAAGGCAAAAATTCTCTCTTACATATTTACGCATTAACTTAATCTTTTGCAGTATGGTAAAATCGGGGAGTTTAAAAAAATTAGTTATTTAAAAATATTAGTTATTTAAAATTAAAAAAGTTATGCAGTTAATTAATGTTAGTTAGTTATCAACTTATATTTTTACGTTAATGATTTTTAATAATCGAATGTATAATTTCATATTTATTTACAACACTTTACCATGTACATTGCACTAAAATAATCGCGTATCAAAGATTTATAATACTAAACATAATAAATTATAAAATTATGAAATTTATTTTGCTCGTTTTCAATTTTATAAAATTACAATGCATAATTTTTTTTCAAAAATAAGAATGTGAGAAAATTTAAATAGTCAACTATTTTACAGAATTACCGAAAAAAGATTCGGTAATTCTTCGGTGCGAAAAGTATTCGGTTTAAACTAGAAAAGAATATTTCTGAAAGAAAATTTTTACTTATAATAATTACATGTATATTAAACGCTATTAAAATTGCGGAAAAATTGTACTTCCAAGAAATTATATTTCTGTCTGGAAAATTCAGTTTCACAAAGAGAACTTCTTAGCAACTGTATGTGAGATATTTGAAAAGTACATTTTTAAATACTTTTAATTTTAAGATGAATTTGGTAGAAAGTATATAAAATAAAAAGTATTCTTAGAATCAAAAGAAGTTACATTTGATTCTTTAAAATAATTATGATTTGTAAGTAAAATCAGGAGTTGTAAAAGAACAGACACTTTTGTTAAACAAAATCTTCCAAAATACCCGAGGAAACAGAACTTTAATTTTCATTAAAAATGCTTTTTTATCATATGCATTTTAATGACGAAAGTATAAATAAATTTAATTGTATATAAATTTTAGCTAATGCTTCTGTTCAATATTAGTAAATCAAAAATTTTATACAATTAAAAGTGTACACGTATGTTTTTTATTTAACCTGTCCAATAATGATGCACTGCAAACAGCACATTTTTTCAGATCCCCCACCCCTTCCCAATTTTCGTAAAGCGTGCTTAAAAAAATGAAGTAAAATGTTTTGAAAAGACTGAATGAGACATTTTGATTTCTCACAAAAGTCTGCAATAGGATTGCACACGAAAGTCCCAATCAATGATCCTTGAATCGAAACAATCGGGCGAAACAGCAGTCGCCCAAGAAACTACAAACATCAAGCAATTAAACATGGTCCAGTAGTACATCTATATATTACCGCTGCTTTATACATCCGAAGATATTTCCCAGTGCTACATCAACAGCTACACTTAATCAAGCTGACTTCCCAAGATCCAATTCTGCAACTCACTGATAGACTGAGAACGAGATTGATCTGAAGTGTTGGACAAACTGCTCCCGATTGTAGATTTTCAACACACGTTCTTGAATGTTTTGCTTGTTTCTTGAAGTTTCTTTTAACGAGATTCTTTTAACAAACAATGACATGTTTGAACAGATGTGTTAAGAAAAAAATTATTCTCTAAAGATTCGAAGAATTCTCGAATGTTTCTTTACAAGCTATGCTATGCACTTTCAACAAATAATAAACGTACGTGGTATGAAACACACGAGAAAAAAAGCCTTAAACAGTCATCCTGTGAGTGTGCGTGCAATATTTGTTTTCTAATCAGCGAGTTAGCAAGAAGAAATCTGTGCTTTTTTAAAAGTTGCACGAGACATCCAAGTTAACTGCTTTTAAAAGTAACTTGCATTATTTATGAAGATGCATTTTGATAATTGTTTTGAGAATCCAACATGACTGGTTTGTTTCTTAACCCATTTGTGCCTGGATATTTTTGCGACTTTATTCGATTTTTACTGATAACAGAAATAATAGATAAATTTCTGGTGTCAACTTCTTGAACAAGGGATGATTTCTTTTAAAATTATTATGCATAAAAATCGAAATATCAACATCCTACTTGGTCATGTTAAAATATTTTGTAGAGTTGAGGCTCAATACTCATGAACAAAGGCTAGGAAAAATAAATAACGTTTTCCACTAATAGCGAAAATGCCGTCCCAAAAAAGGGACACTAGGCATAAATGGGTTAAACTTGTTCAAAAATCCTGAGACAGCAGTAGGTATTTTACAAGAACAGTCTCAAACGAGACTTTTTTACAGTGCAAAGATTTGAATGCGGAAAAAAAGACTATGCTCGTACTTTAACGAATACTAATCATGTTATAACAAAATTTGAAATCAATTTTTCTTGGATAACTAAATTTAGATCGAAAAATTAATTCTTTAAAATTAATCTATGACTGATGACATCCAGTCATAGATTTTATTCTGTAATGGCATTACCAAGCACTTTGAAAGCTTATGGTACAATTAATCAATTTACATTTAACAACAAAGCAAATTTTGACTAATTAGTTCTAGAACATTAATTCTACTCAACTGAAAGCCTAGGAAAATCAAATAATCCAACACAACCTTGTGAAATACTCATCAAACTTTTGCTTTTTTTTAAAATAAAAACATGTTACTTTTTAAAATTTCTTAGAGTGGACAGCAAAACAAATTTTCAAATAGAAATCCGATACAGAAGAGGGAATGATAATCAGTTAAATTTCATGAATGCATAACTTAACTTAAAACTGAAAGATAATTTTGAGAAAAATTTTGGAAATTGTATGTTCTAGCAACACCTTTTTGCTTTGGTACCTTACGAGAATATAAATAAATGGCTTAAGAACATAATAAAATATTACCTAAGCAGATATGCTTGTGAAAAAGTCAAAAAGTGAGGAAATATCTCGCTTTGAAACTACATTATTACTACACTCCCGTAAAAATATAAACTGCACCTCCCCCCCCCCCCCCAAACACGCAGAAAAAAATTTCTCCTTTTTGATAAAGTAATAGATATTTATTAATAACAACTCATATCCCACAAATATTGCATTTTATGAAATACGCTTCAAAAGATACTTAAAAAAAGGTGTTTTTTGGCTAAAATTTATTCAAGTTTGATGGAAAGAAAACAAGTATTTCCCTTTTCATCGAGTTTTACCGTGACGGAACTAATGATGTTTCCAGGGAATTTACTCCAAGTTAAGGAATATTAAAGAAGTTTTAAAAAGTTTTTGCTTTTTCTCACTCCTGCGACAGAGAAAAGAGAGTGCATTTTCCAAACATTGCATCTTTTACATTGCAAAAAATTATTCCTCTAAAATATACGTCTTTTCTGCGATTAAAAAAAACCCACCAATATTTTAGTTCAGTTTGAATATTTCTCTATTTTTATGAATAAATATTCCACTTCATAAAATATTTTAGAGAGAATTTACTGGGAAAGCATTCGAATACATTAAAAAAAAGCTGACAGAAAATATAAAATATATCTATCGGTAGAGGTAATTTTAGTTTAACATTTCCATTAATCTTTTTATTACTTGAAATATTTGTAACTTTCATAACAATGCGAAATAAAATATTGCAAAGAAAAATAATCTAGAAAGAAATTCGTGAAATTTTCAAATCCCTGAAGGAAGAACTGAGATTTTGTGTGCATTTGACGGTAAATATGAGCTCAAAACAATCATAGTTATAAACATAAGTATAAATATAACTCTGCAACTTTTCTTTGCTAAAATGAAACTGCAAAAACATTGTTAAAAAAAAAGATGCTATTGCACCCACATGCAAATATTATTACTTTAATAAAGTATTGTGTGAATCTTGGTTGCGTGTAATTTTTTTTAAAACTGGAGTGCATTTTTCGAGTATGTTCAAACTAAATTATATTTTAGACAGCTTAAACTAATTAATTGCACAAAAGTTGGCTCTAAAAAGACATATTTAGCATAGATTTTCATTTTTTATTTTTAAAAGAACATTGAATTAACTGCAAAAATTTTTACTTCTTGAATATTTTTTTTGCAATCTTTTCAAATTGTTTTTAAATATTTCTAAGAGCTGATATGAACTTTTGTTCATTGTGATGTTAGTGTTGGTAAACATTTGCCTCTAACAGCGGCTTTTTACAGTGTGGAAAATTTTAATATAACGCAAATATTGCTGAATTTTATACCATTATTTTCTTTTCTTTACTAGATGCTGAGTCATGGCTAGGGTCATGAGCGTCCCTGGCAAGATTTGAATTTTGCCACACTATGACATTCTATGACTTACTTACTGTTATGTTGGAAAAGTCTGCTAAGAGCGCCTTTTGTGGCTTGTGACCCTATCAGCTGTGCATCGCGACAACCCCTAGGTACGGCATTGACTAGATGACGCTTTACAGCACTTTAGTTGAAAACCAAGGCTCTTTTTCTCACATTACAAGATTTTTACCATTTTTCATCATGGATTGACATTTTTGATGGGCTCAGAGACTCTATGCTCAAGTTCCCTTTTCCCTCACTTATTTATTGGTGCTTTTATTTAACTGAATAAAAAATCAAAACTTTTTTTTGGAGGATGGGGGATGGACATACCGGTGCTACAATGTTTATGTGACTACATAACTTAAACAGCTAATTAATATTGCGAGCAAAGCTTATACCATTTTAAATTCCATAAATGCAGAAATATTATAAATAGGCGATGTGATTTTCTTTAAATTACAATGAGAAATAAATACCTTATTTTTTTTAATGTCGTTATTACATCAAGAAATGCTTTATAGAAAATGACCGGCACGCAAATGCATAAGTTTAGAGCAATGATCAAACAATTAGTAAATAATGATAATAATAATAAAACTGCATAATCAATAACTTTTGCAAAATATCTTGGATATATCGCTATTTCTCGTAGGAAATGAAAGTACTTATAAAGTAATTACATTAATATTGAGGCAGTTTTGTGAAAAGCAGAAATATTTGAGTCTTGTAAAATTTTTATTGCTGAAATGTAAGAATCTTTTTAAGGTAATAAATATTGCATTTTTATAGTGATTGCACAGTTTTAATATGAGTCCGAAGTTTATATCTTTTATTTTGTATTTGCACATTTTATTGTTGCTTTTCTTCGAGTATACATTTCTTTCATCTTAAGAAAGGAAAATAGAACAACTGCAGTGTGTGGTATTAGCCAAGTATCGTTTTCTGTTTCCGAAATCACAATTTAACTGCCAAAGGAAAAATTTTCGGAACGGAAACTCTTACTTTTCAAAAAGAGTAAAAATTTGAGGAATAATAATACAAAGCTTTTGCAGTGCTTGTTAAATTAATTCAGCATCCTTAGGAAAGAAAGCTCACATCTTATCATATTCCTTTATCGCTTGCATAATTTTATCATTCATCGGAAGCATTAAAATGCTATAAAAGTTTCCAAAATCTCAATCAACATCGAAAGAAAACCGAAAACTTTTGCCTGTTGTTTTAAAATATCATATAAAGTATATGCAAATAGAAAAATAAGTGTTTTCCGTTGCATCCATCATCTATTTATAATGACGCAAATAACAGAAACAAGCAGAAAGTTGTTTTAAGCGTTTTGTTGACGCTTTTGGCTTAGAGGAATTATGTTTTCACTTTGTCGCAGCTGGTGACAAAATTTTTAACGCTGGTGGGATTTCTTTGATAGATGTAAAGGTTTGCTGAGTGCTGTATGTGAGTTATGTTCTGATTTGAGTGTAATTTAAGGGAGTCCAAGAAGAAAGCGTATCCTCCTAGCGGTGAATAGCTTATCTTTAATTAATGCTTTCATTAGGCAACCGAAAATGCAGTGATTTTTTAAAACGGCCGGCCCTCGGTAGAAAAATGCAGCTCCTCATTTGTTGGTTCTCCCGGTACTAAATTGCGAGCGATATTTATTAATTTTTTTTTCGTAGGTGTACCACTGATTATAATTATGACAGAAAAGTTTTATAAGGAAAGCCGAGAGATATTTCTCCATTTGCAACATTAAACTTGTAATTTAGCCCAGAAAAGTTATTACATCGTTATAATAATAACCTGTATTTGCGGTTGGTTCTCAAGAGGTTTAGTGTTTACATGTATGAATTTCTACATAAGCTTGAATTTACAGCTTTATTTTCTCAAAAATCTTTTCACTGATGTACAAGGTGGTTCTAACTAAACTTCCTCTATAACTAGCATTCTGCAGCTGAAACTCGTGAGCAGATTGCTACCAAATTTGGCATATGATTGGAAGAAGAGATGTGCTCAAAGAAGTTTTCTGAAAAATTAGTTCAAAAAATGCCCACTAGATGGCAATTTCCATGAAGAAATAGCTCTAAAAAATGAATCTGTTTAGTTAATAAATGCTAAAAAACCATTGAAAAATGTTTAAATTGTAAATTTCGAATTCCATTGTAGAATTTGCTGCTTCTTCATCTAAAGCGCCACCTAGAGGAAATGTTTTGAACTAATTCTTTTTTTCAAAATTCCTTGAGCGTATCTCATCTACAGTCTACATAAAAAATTTGTTTACAATCCGTTCTTCCATTTCAACTGTAGAACCTTGATTATTAGGGAATTGATTTATAACCACACTGCATCTTTTTGTAAGGTATTGAGAAGCACATATGAATTGGTTAAGGAAAATCTACGATTTTCCTCACTTCAAAGCTTTCAAAAGTCCGAATTTCATTCTTATGTAAAGTAGGGATGGTAACTGCTGATTAATTAGTTGACTTCAAGATACAGAGAGATTCACTAGCAGTGCTACGAACATTTGGAGAGAGCAAGTTACTCAAAGGTGTATCAGAATGGCATCGCAATGGGAGTGATAATACATTATGCATGTATTAATAATCCATTCCGAAGAAGCATTAAAGTATTCTTATAATTTGGCAGCTGAGTTTCATAAACAGTACACATATTACAGAGAATTCCATCGATTTAGTAGTATGAAATTTCCAAACCATCAATGTAGTCAAGTTTTTTCTGTGAAAGTTCAAAAAATTCTTCACATACCATGGTCCGATGATTTTTTCTTACAAACTGATCAGTAAAAGGTGCATGAAAATGAAGTTCGTGACTTCACATTGTTATGTAATTCTGATTTGTCACTGAGTGACCAAACTACTTCTAGTACCAGCGAAAATTCCCAATCTCGGTGCTGGTCCTGCCATTAAAGTTTTCTCCGCTAAACCAGGATTGACAGTAACGGCCTGTGCGGCATGAATGCTACAGGAACTTAAATTCCACCTTTTCTCGTTTTCCCGAGAATAACGATGAATCCTAGTTTTTTTTTAAATGGAGCACCTCCAGGCTCAAAAGGAATGGATCACAAATAGGATCCATGACTAACACACATTCCTAGTTATGTTCGCCCAAGCAGACAAAATTCTGAAATAATTTTAAGGGAAAATTGTGCATCGCATGTCATCCTGTAGTCACTCGACATTTGTAGGGATAATAAGATAGGTCTCTTGGATTTCCGGCTCTTAGTCACTGGTTATAGAGCTGGATGTACCTTTGTATGGCCCGCTGAGGACCACCTTTAGTGAAGGAAGTGAAATTTGTTGTTTCACACGGTAGCCGTCTTTACGTTTCGAGAAGTAGCGGAATATTTGCAAAAACTTATGTTAAAGTTAATACCGCTTAAACTCCTTTGAAAGGAATCAGAGCTTCTGCGATTGAGCCAGTTTGCAGACACCAACAGTTTCAAAGAAGTTTTTGAAGCTTATGTCTAAGACTGATGTTGATGACAATCATTTAGATTCTTTTATGATTTGTCAGTAGACCATTTCGTCAGCCGTTCCTCCTGAACCTACCATTTCTTCCACCCTATCTTCACAGCTATCAATTTCCTCAGCTCTTCCACCACTTCCGATGGCCACTAGGAAAGCATCCAGGAAACCAATGAAGTTCCTACATTCTTACCATATTTATGTATCTCCTGTGAAACAAGATCTTTAAAAAAAGAAAACAGAACTAATGAAACTGAAACTATAAGAAAATTTGGAAAAAAAATGTTGAAAATTTAGCTTCAAAGAAGAGTAAAGGCTTTTTGAAAGCACCTCGAAAAAAGAATGTCAAATTAAATCTTTCTTTGTATTTCAAGTAATAAATCTTTAAATCTTGATTATTATTGTTATTTATTCGCCATCTTACCTTGCTTAGAGGGAAAGATGACGAAAATTACATTTTTGGATGAATTGAGTATTTTGTCAATTTCCAAGAAGAGATTTAACCGTTTCAATTAAAAAAAACCCAAAAAAATTCCAGCAACAGAATAATGTGTAAAAGAAGTTATTCTGTAAATAACAGATTTTGGAACTTCTTACTGAGTTCAAGAAAAATATTTGAAGCTTAAGTTCATCCTCTTACCCAACTTTCTCTTAAACCGCTTTCATTGTCATTGAAGACACTAAGTATCACAAGGTATGAACACCATGTCATAAAATACTTTAAACATTTCTGACATTACATTAAAATGCAATACGTTAATCTAATTTAACTGACAAAATCGCATGCATTGAAATAAACACCGGAATAACTTTTTAACATAGAATTAATTATTGCATACTCTTAGCTACACCGAAAGAATTTTCTCTTTACCGGGTTTAGTTTTCCTTATCTAAGCTATTTCATTCTTTTGTCTTTTGGAATGGTAAATGTGCTTCAGTAAAGTGGTAAGATTTGCTTAACTATCATTTAGATGCATAATGTATCGCAGCTACAAATTGCAAAATAAGCGGATTGATACAAAGGAAGTCGGATCGAAGTTTCATGGTAAGGAAACTTTGAAGTTCGTTGAGAATAAAGTTCTCTATTTCGCAGAGAATATTTCAAAATTTAGTTCAAAATTTGCACTATTTTGATAAGTATTATAATTCGTAAACAAATACACAAGACTTTAAGGGACATGAAAGAGAATTAATAAGAAGATATTTATACATTTAATTCAATAAATAGGTTAAAATATTTTATAATAATCTTTGTAGTAAAAATATAAAATAGTATCAGAAATGAATCTGTTTAATTTAATGTAACTAAAGAACACCAATTAATTTTTGATAAGTATCAGAAAGAAATACTGTATCCTGGCTGTATTTTCAGTTGAAGTTATGGGACACTCTAACTCAATATTAGTTTTCTAGGGAAGGTTAAAGCTTAGACTGATACCGTATTTAAAAATAAATACTTTTATGACTTTAGATACATTTTATTTTAAAATTTAATCTCTGTAGAGAATAGATTCATATTTTTTAAATATCCTAAATAAGTATTTCCAAGCGTTTATGAACACTTGAAGTAAAAAAATATATATCTAACATATAGTTTTAAGATAAAATAAAGGTAAAAATAGTACTTTGAAAATAACAGAAATAATTAAAATTTTTAAAGCAAAAATCACAAAAATCGATTATTTATACAATTAATCCGTAAAATGTTTTAAGTGCTAAAATATTTTTTCATGTTCATAGAATGTAAATAATACATTTAAATTAAGCGGAACTATATAAAACTAGTCTCTCTTTGACAGAAATTTCATTCTGGCAGATAATGCAGGCTTTTTGATAAAGTGCATATATATTGCTGACTTATCAGACTGCTGCTGTATTGAATCCATAATTTTAAAAGTTACTAGAAATTCTCTCATCTTGTCAATTCTGTTGTGCAGACATATATCTTGGCGATTTAGCGCTATGGTCATATCTTATTACAGGTTATACGAGATTAAGATTAGTAGGTTACTTACATGAAAAGAGAACTATTATTTTTCAGTAGTGAGAAAGATTTACCGCCAGATATCACAGGAAGGAAACAACTTTCCAAAGCGTAATGGATTTGTCTTAATACGCTACTTGCCAGCAACTTTATACGAAGAGTAACCAGATTCGAAGTTACATCTAACTTGAATGTAGCTCTACTTCTGTTCTTAAAAAATTGTACATAAACTTTGTACTCTTGGAATGTATCGCTTGAATTATCATTTTTCTGATTTTCCTAATTTTTAGGTCAACAGATCGCTCTGGTTACCATCGGCCACGTAGCCGGCCGATGATGGCCCGAGCAAAATTGCTAGTAGGGCCTCACTTTATTTAATTCTGAATTCTTATTGCTGACATTGTGGATCAAATTAGTTCACTGTAGGCATTAATCTTTAGCATGAGGGCCGAACTTTTCCCCGCCCAGCTCTCGATAATTAGTTCGTTAAAAACGTTCCTATACATCACCGGCGAATAGAGTATTAAGGAAGACAATTTTTCTTCGGAAAAGATCCGTTGTCTTTTTAGCTATCGTAAAAGAATAACTACATTTGCGATTTAGTGCTTTTAAGGTGAAACACATCTACTAAGCTGCGCTGTTTTGGACACGGTTCAATGTGTGGCTGGAGAATCCGGGAGTTGGTGAAGCCCCATGTCGTACTTTTCTTTAAATTTGCAATACTATGCTTACGGCTGTTTTGTGGACTCTAGCCTTAAACTACCTAGTATGAGATGTGTGGATCCTACTTTACGTGACGCGTCGTTTGGAAACTACCTTAAAATTAATGTGTCATCCCTTAGTAACTGAACAGGAGTGCCTCGTCTTGCAGCTGCCCACACCATTCGATTTCTCTTAAACTGACACGATTTCGTCGCCTTTACTTGGACCATACTTCTTTTCTAATCATCTTTACCTTCTTGAACAGGTTTGCCAGGTATTTAAGCATATACTGACTCAAGACTTTTTTTGGGGTAATCCATCTATCTTATTGTCTGCGTAGAAGCCGTACCCCGTCATGATTTTGGCACTTTTCGTTTCAAGAATTCCTCTCCATGTGGAATATTCATTCTAGAGATAGAACGTCTTCCCTTAGAAACCTTCTTTCAGTCTGTCACTGAGATAAGTTGCTTGTCGCGAATGATATACCGAATTCGGTCCAGTGATGTCTGGTTTTGGTTATTTGGAAGTGGAATACGCCTACACAGGTTGGCGCTGAAATCAGCTGAACTTGTTTCCCATTGATAGGTTCACTTGTTTGCTAACAGAAAACAGCTTACGTCGTTCTGAGCTTCTTGCTCGATTTCAAGAGATTCTACACGCAATTTAGGTTCTTATCAGAAGTGAAAGGATATTCTTAATACTTTTCAACTTCTTAGTAAATGCTAATGCACGTTAAAAAGGCTGTCGGAGTCATCGATATAGGATTATACATTACATTTTGATGAAGATCTAAAATGCATGTGAGATCTCTTGTCAAGAAAGTAATGAAATCACAACACATTCAACAACTGAAGCTGTTCTGTGCTAGAGAAGAAACGGAGCAATATTAGCTGGTATACGGAAAGCCTTTATTTGCTGATCGGGTCTTTACTCGCATATTTTCAGTTACTAATCAACAATTTAGCTACCCATCTTATTTTACCATATATTCCCTGAAATAAGCAGAAATAAGTATTTTTTTTCAGCCGCCTAGATGATCTAGTGTATAAAGAAACATTCAATCATACTTTGATTCCAGGTTCGATTCCCGGTTTAGGCTTGGGTGCTAATTGTCCGTCCCTTCAATGGGGGTGATGCTGGTCAGCCAACTAGGTGTTCCCGTAATATAATGGCCAGCAATGTGATCCTTAATATTGGATAATGTGGGTGAGCAAGTGCCCGACATTTAAAAAAAAATCTTTGCAGAATAAATTACACCTGTTGCTTCTTATTATTAGAATATCGATAAAATACGAGATAAGTAATCCACTAAATTTCTTAGATATTACTATCTAAACATTTTTGAATATTCATTACGTTTATTTTTCATCATTTCAAACCTAGAAATAGGGAAAATGAGCCCAAATATTCCATTTACAGAAACAAAGTTATAACCAGAGAAATAATTGGATACTTTATAACCTAAGCTCGCCTGCAAACTATTTTACATTTTTGATAAAAAAGAAGCACAATCTTTTAAAATGGATCGAGTAAATCCTCATACTTGAAATCATCTTTTAATTGAAAATACTGCCCTCACTGCTAAGAAAATGGAATTAAGTTGTAAGAGAAGAATTTTCAAGGTAAATGCATCCGAAATTGATTTTAAAAATACGGCAGTGAAAGTAAATCATCCTGTTTGAACATAATGAGCAATGCAATAATTTCTTGAATAAAAAAGGAAAGAAAAAATAGGATAGAGTAGAATAACAATGAAGAATATTTTAATTTGCTTGATTGTTCATACTATATTATGATTTATAAAGTTTAAAACAGGTATTTATTGAATAGGATTTTATTGAACTTTCATATAATTTTGTTGACGACGGTAAAATAGAACAAAATATTCTTCTAATTAAATTGAAATCGAACAAAAGCCTCTTAACAATCTTTATTCACTTGGACTTTCATACATTATTTTAACTTAATCAAGCATAAATTATCTTTGACGTCCCGAAAAAATAATACATGTCAATAAAGGTGCCTTTATGATCGTAAATGCAATCACCTACTTTTACATTTTCTGTTACAAAGCCAAACAACATGGAAAAATTCCTCCTGACTTTGTTCCTTGACATCCTGATAATGAATAGAATGATACATTCAGCTGTAAATTTTCCCTGATAAGCATTCATCCCTGACAGATAAAGATAAAGAAACTATTTATTCCTACTCGTTTTCCAATCAATTATCTGAGAGAAGAATTATTGCTTTGCGCTTTGATTTTTCTGTTGCCCGTGAAGGATTCGTATGACAAAATGGCCAATGAAACTGAAACAAGAAATAACAATTCTTTAGAATATATCAGTTATATTCTTATTTGTTAATTCATTTCAAGGAGTTGCCAGTTAAAACATGGTTATTAGTGAAATACAAAAAGTGTAATCTAGTATATTGTAGACATTTTGTTCAGATTTCCTAGTGAATTAATGCATATTTAATGTTACTATAGGAATGTGTCTTGAAATCAAGGAAAAACCTCGATGGATGAATGTCAAACTGTTGTAAAAAAAGCAAGAAAAAGCATGTTATATTTATAGAAAATATCAAGTTTTCAGAGAATATTTACATTATTATTTGATTTCTGGTGACGCGACGATGTTTTATATGCGTTTGTATAAGTACGTATCGGTGAGTTTGAGGAATCATTAAACGTTTTTATTTGAACGCACGTATATTATGATTGCAATTACCAGCACTGGATGAAAGTTTTTACATTAAAAAATAGTACAGTCTGGCTTTGAATTCATGGCTCCTGAGAAAATTCCATGCCAGAAGAGAAGCGGTGACGCGATTCCAAATTAAAGTTTACCATATGATATATGTGTATATATATATATCGCTTTGACGATAAATCCCGTTAATCAAGTGGTTGGAACTCTGCGGTCATCAGAGATCACACTTCCTCCTTATGAATATAATCTTCACATTCACGGAATCAGATCACTTCAAGTCCCGCAGCGGTCTGGGCGCTAAACTCCGTTCCCATAAGAACACGGCAAGTGAAGGAACATTCAGCTTGGCCAGTGCTAGGGAGGGTCAACTTCCTCTCGGTTCAACTGCTGTGGGACCGTGTAAGCTAATGGGAGCTGGTGCACGTAAAATCTGTCGTGGCTCCAATGTCCTCCAAGTTGTTAAACGATACCTATGGGGGTGCCGATTTCAGGTGGCGGTTGGTCCCTCCTCTGGAATTGGTTCAAAATTAGGGGACCCCGAGCTGAGTGGGACTTCCTCCCACTGGGGCTCATTAAAATGGAAGCCGCCCCTTCTGCCCATCGTCTGCCTATATGGGGGATCTGGCACCGCCATTACGCGATTGACAGAGGGCGCTAGCAACAACAACAACAGATCACTTCGAAGGCGGCGCAGTAAGGTGCCAATTATGTGGAACCTAATTTTGTTTTTCTCCTCCACCGGAAAGAATCCCATTGCCGAACCTTCCAAATGGAACCTTTCTGAAACCATGTGACTCAGAAGCCATGAATTCAGAGCCGAACTATATAGTAAAATAAACATAACACTGCTACACCATGTCAAATAGCAAGAAAGTAGAGACATATTTATACAAACGAGTTTTGTTTTCCCGTTTGTAATTGATAAACTCTAGCGTGATATTCAGCATGGGGGATAGAAAATGGAATCCTTAGTTACAAAATTCAACGTTCTTAAGTTGTCCTTCCCATCTGAACTTATGATTGATCGGTGGAACTGAATGAATTTCGTTAATTTTACAATACTTGTTTACTATTAAGACCATAAAATTCAGTTTCAGTTTCGTTTCAGTGCTTGAATAACTGAAACAGCTCTTTGATCTACAATAGGTAAAATATGACACTTACCAAACATTAAGCAGGGTTTATTGTTTCTGGCATTTCTTTTCAGAGGTAGGAAGCAGTCGACCAATGGTAAAGGGAGAAAGTCCTCCTTGGTCGATATCTAAACCAAGCCCGCCCTTATATAAAGTTCTCTTGCTGGATATAAGAAGCAACTAGCCTCTCAAAGGCTAAAGTAATGTTAGCAGGGTTTATATGCAGGGTGTCCAAAAAATAAGACCCTGATTTCAAAATTAAAAAAAAACCCCCCAAAACAAAGATCAATAGAAAAAATGCAGCAAACAGTATGTTTACTATGCAAGCTGTAAGAATTTTATATAGAGTACCCGCTGCTTAATAAAATCGCCGGTTCATAAATCAGCTGCTTAATATGATGAAATCAAAGAATGGAATCAAATCAATATAAATGCGTAATAAAACCAAGAAATCCAAAGTTGAAACACCTGTAAACCTATGAAAATAGAAGTTCTAATAACGAAGGAGGAAACAGAGGGTGTGTGTGTGCATGGTGGGGGGGGGGAATACACAGAACAACGATTATTTACCTCCAGTGAAACCGAAGTATTGCAACCGTGGTTGCAACAAACACACGTCTACCCATATTTTGTGCTATAAATAGTTTAGATAACGGCCCTTTTACGAAAAGGAGAAAAAGGGCATTCTGAGCTCAGTTGTTCATCTGCTAGTTAGTTCTATCCATCTCTATAGGATAGAGACTTGATAGAAACTTTTTTTTCGCCTAATCAGTGACCATAAGGGATGATTTTTTTGTATCTGTAATTTCTGTAGACTTTATAATTCTGTTTGAAAGCACTCATGAATGACATGTCAGTGGTGAATGAAAGTGGAAGAATTTAACAAAACCTACTCCCATACTAGAAACATCGAACGTTTAATTGCTTCGTAAAAGGATGCAACACTGATAATTTTTCTGAAGCTGTTATATAATGCAAGTAATAGTGCCTGAATTTTATTATTGAGGCATGCACTGGGTGACCAATGTTACCCCTATGAAGAGGTGGACGAGTTTTAACGCCAAAGCCAGGATTTGAACCCAACCCAAGGGGTGATAGAATGATACTTTAGCCACTACACCATGGCATATCCTATATCCTGCATTATTATATCTTGCATAGAAACTAGATTTTGAAAATTGATTTTCTCAAATTACTTTTAAGAGTCAGTCTAATAATAAAAAATTGATATCAACCGATGTTTTCAAATAAAATTTTCTTTATCAATTATTAGCCAAAATTTCTTTATATGTAATGTAGTCAAGATAAAGAAAAAACCCTCTGCAATATGTTCATGAACTTCACATAAACTGAAGAATCCAAATTTCATATATGCATTCTGAAAGAGGGAATCTTCTACAGGAAAAATAATAAAAGCATCTCTTCCCTTCTCACTGATAAAATGCATATTTATTAAATTTTTTATTTAAATTAAAGAAGCTTGCAAGGAATCGCGATGTTGTATTCATGTCTTAGGATCATAAAATTCAAATTTTGATCTTGATTTGAATTCGAAACTCATTAATTCGGTAGAAAAAAATGTATAATTTTTCAGAAAAAGGTGAAATATATGCAACTTGTTCTTACAATTTCTGCAAGACATTTTTAAAAATGCTAATTGAAATCATAAAAGTGTGAATTTTTGTTATTTAATATTATTATTCTTTAACTTATTAATTATTTTCAGGTGGGTTCATAAAATTATTTTCCTAAGGCTAGGATCACAGACGAGTCTTATAAATAAAAATGAAATTCTGTTTGTTTGTTTGTTTGTTTGTTTGTTTGTTTGTTTGTTTATTTGTTTGTTTGTGGATTTGAGTTGTATACAAATCCACAAAAATGGACCTATCAGCCTGAAATTTTGCATAGGTATGTAAAATAATATAGAATAAATCATAGTCCACTTTAAAATTTTGAAAGTTCACAAGTTCCCGGAATTTAAGAGATTTTTTATGTTCTCCACGCAAAAAGCTTTACGTAATTGTAACCCCTGTAGTGAAAAAAGTGTGAAATAAGGATCGTGGTTGCCATGTGTGGCGATTTTGCCGAATAAGATGTTTTAAATTCTCAAAGTAAAAATAAAAGAATAATAATGATTTTTTTGTTAGTTTATATTCGTACGGTTATATATTTTTTAATTATAATATCGTGTGCATGGGAAATCGGAGCAGGAATGAAATGTTTTATACGCAAAACAATAAGAATTGAAGATTTCCGAGGCTAATATGTTAAAATTTTTTAGTTTGGCGAAAAAATAAAATGGCTCAAATGCCGAGAAAGTGAGTTCTAGCGGTTTGCACAGTTTCCGGCTTGGCGAATTTACTGAGAGCTTATGGAAACGGATTTTTGAAAACAAGTTCAAAGGTTTTATTAGAGTACAGCGTTAAATTTTAATGATCCCTGCGAAAATAATGCAGTTATTAAGGGATTTCAAGCTATCTATCTTCAAAATTCTCGCGATTTTGAGGAGGATTCTAACGCTTGGCGCTATTTATCGTAATTTAATCGTCTGCTATTTGGGTTATGAATACACCTGCGTATAAGTTTTTGAAATTTTCATTCAGTTGGAATTGTGCATTTTTCAGAGCACCTTTTCTGCATCTAATGTATTACATCCAGAAAAAAGGATGTTAGAAATATCAATTTTAATTTTGTTTAATCACACTCATGAATAATGATACACTTTCCAACTTAATGAAAGAAGGAACGAAAATAGGGAAGACCCATGGATTATAACTCTTTTTATATATAGCACTTTAGTGCGTATTTAAAAATCTGAAAGTGTGTCAGATTTTCTATGATTCTAGCGCTTGGCGCAATTTAATGAGAGGGTATTTTTAAAAACAAGCGTAGGTTATCTTATAAATAAAAATGAAATTATGTTTGTCAATTTGTTGATTTGGGTAGTATACAATTCCACAAAAATGGACCTGTCAGCCTGAAATTTTACACAGATATGTAAAATAATATAGAATAAATGATAGTCCACTTTAAAACTTTGAAACTCCACTTAAAAACGTTTTCCTCCTGAATGGTTCTCTTAATTTCCGTTCCCGGAATTTAAGAGATTTTTATGTTCTCCACGCAGAAAGCTTTACGTAATATTAACCCCTGTAGTGAAAAAAGTGTGTGAAATAAGCATCATGGTTGCCATGTGTGG
This sequence comes from Cheiracanthium punctorium, assembly GCA_038373885.1. Lineage (NCBI taxonomy): Eukaryota > Metazoa > Arthropoda > Arachnida > Araneae > Cheiracanthiidae > Cheiracanthium > Cheiracanthium punctorium. The sequence goes on from JAWZYV010010984.1 coordinate 125,901, forward strand.
CGATTTTGCCGAATAAGATGTTTTAAATTCTTAAAGTAAAAATAAAAGAATTATAATGATTTTTTTAGTTTATTTTTTTAGGTTATTTTTTTAATTATAATATCGTGTGCGCATAAGAAATGAGAGCAGGAATGAAATGTTTTATACGCAAAACAATGAGGATCGAAGATATCCGAGACTAATATGTAATTTTTTTTAGTTTGGCGAAAAATAAATGGCTGATAGGCCGATTTTTAGAGAGTGAGTTCTAGCGGTTTGCACAGTTTTAGGCTTTTTGGCGCAATTTACTGAGAGATTAAGGGAATATCATTTTTGAAAACAAGTGTATAGGTTTTCTTAGAATACAGCATTAAATTTTAACTATCCGTGCAGAAATGATGCAGTTATTAAGGCATTTCAAGCGATGTAGCTTCAGAATTCTCGCCAATTGAGTACATTGATTTAACTTGGGGGAAATCCGCCAAATTTCAGAAAATTGAAATCTTCGCATTTAGTACATCGAGGTAACGATGAATAAAACATGTTATAGTTGATAATTTAAAAAATGCGGCTGTATTAAGGGATTCCACTTTTCAAATAAATGCCTGGCGGTCGAACCATTTCCCATTTTGATTGCTGCTAAGTCAATGCTTCGAATGATTTCCTGAAAAAACTCTTGCAAAATGGCGTATGCTGGCATTTTGGCGAGGCTTAGATTTGAAACTGGATTTTACTTGAGACTGGTATATACGTATAATAAGACTGGTTATAGATAAAAATGAATGTTGGTATGTGTGTAGGAGGTTGAAAAACTCCAGCACCGTTTCACCGATCACCATGAAATTTGGTTCACCTAAGTCTTTTATCATGGAGAAGGTTTTTATGCTATCCGTTTTCCTCTAACTTTTCACTAGGTGGCGCAGCAGAACGTCGAATTCTATTCCGTTTAGCCGTTTGCTATGCGAATATCGTCCAACCAATTTCGATGAAATTTGGTACACGCGAATATTAGAACACGGAGAATATTTTTCACTATCCATTTGCTGTAACTTACCGCTAAATAGCGCTGCAACGCATCAACTTCTATAACGTTCGACTGATCGGCATAAAATTTTTTATACTTACACATTTGAGAACGAAGAATATATTCTAACAGCGTTACTTTTGATGTTACTCACCACTAGATGGCACTGCAATGCATTATTATTTTAACTCGCCACTAGATGACGCTGCAGCAGGCCAAATTTTTGACCATTCAAACGGTGGCTATGAAAATCAGTATACATAGCTATTTGAACAATGAGAATATTTTGGCGTTATCCATTTTGCTGTAACTCGCCACATGACAGCGCTGTAGCAAATCATTACTTTAATTAACCACTAGATGGCCCTGCAGTGTATCACTTCTTGACTGTGCGAATGATCGCTATGAAAATAGGTATACATAGATATTTGAACACGGGGAAGAGTTTGGCACGATCCATTTTCCTATAACTTGACACTAGATGTCGCGTCAACACATGAACTTCAAGACTATTCAACCGATCGTCATGAAAATTCGTATACATCGATATCTGAATGCGAAGAATATTTTTGAAGTATCCGTTTTGCTGAAACTCGCCACTAGATTGTGCTACGCCGCATCGCCTTCTGCACCGTAAAAACGATTGCCTTGAAATTCCGTATGCATGATTATTGAACACAATATAACGCGATATCCATTTTGCTATATCTCTTTATTACAATAAATAGTAATCACAGCAAATATTAATATCAAAAACTCCATTCATTCCCGTGCGAAGAACGGGTACTTCAGCTAGTAAACTATAAAAACATTTTTATAGCTATGCTGTCCTTAATTTATTCAAAACAAGATGAACTCTTAAAAATTTCATTGAGTTTTGGTGGATATATAATTTTGATAATGAATGATTAAATATGTAAGATATGGTTCTTTATTTCGAAATGAGAAATTTTTACTGAAATTTCGGCAAGAATTCTAAATGTGTCGCCTAGGGTGGTGTAGTGAGTAACGAAACACACTGCGTCACTCCTTGGGTCCGGATTCGAATCCCGGCCTAGTCTTGCATATGTGTCTGTCCCTCAATATGGCCACCTATTAGTTGCCCGCATAATAAAATGGCCAATGCTTCGTGCAGTTGTAGTGGCGAATGCCTGATTATTAAAATAATAATAATAAATATAAAAGTGAAACTATAAAAATGAAATTTTTATCAACAAAAGCCCAGTAGTGTTGTCTATAAAAAGTAGACAAAATATTGAAACAAAAAAATATGCACGAATGCAGATGTTTGTTTATTTACATGATAAAGTAAATTCATTTTTATATTAAATTATTGCTCTAGATTTCTACTAACTATTACTTATACTATCTTTTATTGATACCAATACAATATATTTTCGTTTTCCAGTCGTTAATACTTAATTTAAAGAAACGGCTTAGATATTTGCCACGAATGTAGTCTTTTATTCTTTGGTGACTTTTGCAATTTACGCATTAGTATAAACGATAATCATTTCACTTTATGATTGCCACTAAAACAGCTCTCTATACATTTGTATGCTTAATTATTGTCAGATTGGCCTATTTAGCACCAGGACCCTATTATCTCACTGGCAAATCGGGACTTTGCCCAGTGCCTCCGGTTCGAAATGGTCCCCAATTTCAAATGTTGTTCTGAAATATTCTTTTTTATAAACATATTTTATGAAAAATAAAACAAATTTCATAGATGGAGGCCCCAAAATTCATCAATGCCCGGTGTCCCTGTTTGGTATAATCAGGCCCTGTTTAGCACCGCAAAATATTTCTTGCGATTCGAAAACGGGTCCCGTTTAAAATCTCAATTGAAAATAATGCTGGATAATTCACTGGTGAAAAAACAGCATTCAATTCTTTTTCTAGCAACGTAAAATAAAATATGGAATTATTTCATGCGTGGTGTATGTTTTGCTTGTGGGTTCGTTATTCTGATTGAGTTTCGAAAGGGGTTTTAAACTCGTGACGTCAAAATGACTCGTGACGTCATTTCACATGTGAAAACTCTGTTATTTTAAAGTAATTTTATTTTTTTTTTTTCAGCTGGCAATTTTAATCATTGTTACTGTTTCCAAGACAACCAAACCGCAAGATATGCCGAAATTTTTAAGCATTTAAGCAGCTGCGATTGAAATGAAAATCCTTCTTCACTTAAAAATTCGTAAAAATTCTCCTAATTTATATTTTTTCTCCGTTCTTCTTTTAAAAGTGGGCGAATTGTGTGCTCCGTCTTTTGCCTAAATATAAAAAAGTTATGACAGATAGAATTCAAGATGCAGCAGTTTTAAAAATATTTTACGAAAGTCAGCGTCAAATTTAATTTGATTTGAAAAATTCCCAAAAATCTGCAAATTATGTTACACAGTCCAAACGAACAGTTTTTAAAAGAAAATTTTCTCCTCTATACGATGCTGTAAATATCGTTTTCTTGCGAGTGCAATTACCGGCGTTATTATGTATTACGCAAGAAAAATCGCTAAAAATCGGACAAAACATAAAATAAAACATTTTCTAATTCGAATTTCGAAAAAATCGCTTCGAGGTGTGTCGAGACCCGTCTTGGAGAATTTCCGTACAAAATTTGGTAGGTCTACGATCACCCGTTTCGGAGCTACGCGAGACACAGACAGACAGACAGACAGACAAACGGACAGTTTACACTCTGTTTTAATTATATAGATAATTGAACCTCTCTTTATATTTCAAACAACTTACAGAACAGAAAATAACATCTATCGTTTTTTTAGTCACTTTGAAGAGAACTAAAAAATACCGTGCTGTGGTCAGACGAATTTCATGTTGTAATTTCATCAAACAGTTAACCATTACTTTCAGAAAGCACGATAAAATTGAATGTATATTATTTAAAGGGATTAAGTTACTGAATGAAACTATATCAAACATGCAAATTATTACTAATAACATTCTACTATGAATGTTAACTTAAATTAATCCTGTTTTCTCACTGATAAACAGTTAATGATCAAAGAAACAAAACCCTTTAAATTATATTAATATTGACATTTTTTAAAAGCGAATATATCAAAATCAAAGTTTAAATTTCGGGATATAATTTTGGAAAGCAGCAATATTTGATAAAAATTTTCTACCTTTAAACAACTGCCATTTTTTTTTTTTTTTTTTTTTTGTAAGTATCATTTAATCCTAAAATCTCGTTTTTACCTGACTGACGAATTGTCTTTTTCTACCGTACATGTTTTTTAGTTCTTCATTTATTGTAAACATTTTATTTTTAGAAAGTAATACCTTACTGATACTTTTTTTATAAAGTTTTAGCAGCTTTCATTTGAAACTTAATTCCAGAAAATTCTTTCGTTGATTTCATTTACTTTCTCACGCAATAAACTGAATATTTTCAGCGAAATTTATTGATAGACGCCAAGCATATTTTAAAACAGCCAATTTAATATTTTTTGCAGTATAGTTAAGGAATAGTTAAATTTTGAACCACGTTTTTTAATTTTTATGAATAAATAAAAAATAGAAAACACATTTTTTTAAAATTTTGAAGGTGTTTTGGCAGAAATTCTTTCAATCTTTGAAAAATGAATACATGATGTTATGACCAATAATATAGATGTTGTTTTTTATAAACTTATACAAGAAGTAAAAAAAAATATGAAATGTATACCGGATGTTGTTTAGTAGGGATTTAAGTTGTAGGAAAAGAAGACTATGACACATAGGAAAACATGGATGCAAAAGGATGCATGACGATATAGACGGCGCTTCGTGTCCACAACTTCCACTCACACACTAAGCTATCGGTTGCGTGCATATCGATACCAGGACGTCCTGTAGTAACGAAATTTGAGCCTTGTTCACCCTTTAAGGCGCAGTGATCCCGCTCTGGGAGCACCCAACTCTGACGTTTTGACTGTTGCCAGTCACGAAGAATAGATTTGATTTATATAAAAATAGTTGCGTGTGACCTCCACGAGAATCCTTTAAATTTTAGCAAGTCATTTACCGTAAAAAAAATGGTCACCATTATTTTTAACACCACTGACATCTGCTGAATAATGGAAGAATGCGAGAACATCTGCAGAGATTGTTCAATGCTGAAAAAAGGGCAGCCGTTGCCATCGCTCGACTTAACTATCATCAAGATGGCGGACGATCGAATCGTTCATCGCGTGTCACTGATCCAGAGACCCTTTTTGACGCACTTTTTGAGCTGGCTGTGCGGCACAGCCAGCTGTTGGGGGGTTGCCTCTCAAAGGGGTAACGTTAAGGGTTGTGCCTCAAAGTGTTAAGTGACGGAATAAAAACATAAAAACCCTGCTAAGAAAAAAAAATAATTTATCTTGCGTCGTTTGTACAGATGCGTCGTACAGATGCGTTTGTACAGATGCGTTTGTAATTATGCGTCGTTTGTACAGATTTACAAGAGTTGATCAAACTGCCGACTATTTGCTAGAGTTGGTGGCTCATGATGACAATGCAAGATAACTGAAATTATGGAATTTCCACAAAATTTTCCTGATATTTGCGTGGAAGGGAGCGGCCGAAAAAAACTTCTATTTTTGATGATGGGCACTGCGGAAAGGGTGCCGTAGGAGGAACAAAGTGCATATGAAAAATTTGAATTTTGATTACTGCATTTTCTTGATCCGACGCAAATGCGTTGAACGTTCAGCTAAATGTTGTTTTTGATGTTTATTTTTTTTAAATTTCTAAGATACTTTTTTATTCTATTTTCGATGATGCGTAAAGTAGAAAAAGCGCCTTTTGTGGCTCTAAGTTCACATAAAAAATATAAGTGTGTAGAACAATCCCTTCACTTGTTGCAAATAAAGGAATTTTCAGGAAAATTATATATTTTTTGACGATAAAAAGAAATTTTGTCGAAATGTCCAAATCAGTTTATTGTTTTATTTATCAGTAATAATAATATGTATATGTTACCGTGAAAGTCCGAAAATTGGAGAGTGTCGACATTCACATAGTCTATTGGTGTATGCCTGAAATATTTGCCAAATACCCTTATTTCTGACTTACGCCGGTGAATGTCGGCATTCACCATGCACTAATGGTGAATGTTGAATATGTCGGAGATTTGCATTTTGTTCTCCGTATTTCAGGAGCGATAAAACTCCACAAGGGTGACGTAACTTTTTCGTCTATCTTACTGAGAGGAGTAACCAATCACGGTGAGGAGAGGGGTTCGTCACCCTGTAAAGGCGTTTTCACTGCCGGAATGTAGCTTTAGATTCTAACTTGAGAAGAGATACTCGATATTACTTGTCTTAATAATAACAGCAGTTGTGCTTGGATAAATGTTAAGCATTTAGTTTTAAATTTAGCCAATAATTAACTTTTTTTTAAAAAATTTGCATTCATACTGTATATGTCAAAATAGAAAAAAGCTTAAGCAACAGCACATGTAAATAAACTTCTGAACTTAAACAGTACATTCAAAATTAGAAAAGAAAATAATACAAAACTTACTTTATTATGTTATTGAAATCTTATTTATTGCTGTTTTCGACCTCCACCACTTTATATCTGTGATTGTCGACATACACCGGTAATGGTCTGAATGTACAAGAATATAATCATATATTCGGTCTTTTACCGACACGTATTTGGTATATGTCGACATTCACCGGTGAATCTCGACATACGTTATAAAAAATAAATTATTTCACTATTATTAAAGATTGAAATATGAGGTATTCTAGTAGAAAATTTTATACAGCTCTCAGATTGTTGTGCATTCAAAACCAACGCAAAGCAACTCACATCTCATCACGAGTAGGTGGCTGTACAGAATGTTCTTCTCACCAACACAATGTTTCCTTTACAGTGCTTCGCCTTTTTAGGGAAACAAAATCTTTCTTTTAATTGGATTTTGGCATTATTTTTCTTGATTATATCTTCTCTCCGATGAAACATCTCTTCCGCCATGTTTGATTCCAAGTAATGTAAGACTCTATGGATATAGGCATATAGTTAACTACATCATTAGTCTTAAATCTGTTATTTTTTTTAGTTCAATATGCAATCTAATAATACTGAATAAAACTGATTGAAAACTTATGCACATACAACTGCAACTTTTTTAGAGAAATAGTTTGTAGTTGTTTGAGGCTCTTTTATAAAATCAAAACGCAGCAAAATTTAATATTAATTTAATGAAAGAATTCAAATGTAGTTACTATAATTCTGCTTGGTTTTGTAAATCAGCTAAAGCATTAAAATGCTATCAATGCTCCACGAGTGAATCCTCAATCATAGGGAAAGGAAATAAAGGATTTCTTCTAGTTTCCGGATATGATATAAATGATATGCAAATACAAAAATAAGTATTTTCCTTCGCATCCATCATCTATTTATAATAACGCGGAGACCAGAAAACAAAGAGAAAACCGATTTAAACATTTTGTTGACATATTAGATTGAAAAGATTTAAGTTTTCTCGCCGTTGCAGCTGTTGACAAATTTTTCAAATTGGATACAGCATGGATTTCTCCGATTCCTTCATGGCAAACGGTGTAGAATGTTTTAAGGAAAGAATTGGGTTTTCTTATCGCTGTACTTTAAGAAAGTAAACTAGATATCAAAAATAGTAATTCTATTCTGGACCAAAAATTTGAAACATGAAATGATATGGAGTTTCAGCTTGATGTTTTATATTTGCATGGATTTTTTTAATAAACCGTTGTTGGAGTAGTGCAACTACTTACATTTGGAAATAAGCTTTAAGAACGAAATAAGCGCTTGAAAAGTTTGACATTTCTTATTTTTAACCCAAAAATGTTAATTTTCTTCTATCATTTCTCTCAAAACATTTATGTTATTTATGAATCTATCTGAATGTTCTATTGCATAAAATATGAAACGCTGGCGTGCATAACTTTTTTATTCTACAATAATTTATGACGGAAGCTTTAAGCATTTTCTAACGTCATGTACACTGCACAAGCTAAATAATATAGCTCAATGAAAACGCATGTTTTATGTAATACTGAAACCATGCATTTCACTCTATAAATTTTCTGCATCTGCAATGAAATTGAATTTCTTTTTACATTCTAATCAAGATTCAAAATATTATTTCCATGTTTCGTTACTAAATTTTATTACAAATCGTGTAATATATCGTTTTTAAAAATATCATATATATATATATAGATAATTCAATACAGATAAAGAACATAAATGCCTTATTTCGAAAGCCTATGAATTTTTTCCCTACTGAAGATAATGAAAATAATATTTTGACTTCTAAAGAATCCACTTTACTGAAATTTTGGTAAGTTTAAACTAAAACAGGAATGTCAGATTCTTCATATTTCAGTATAGACAGAAACGCCGAGAACACCAATAAAAATATATTTGAAAGATTGGATAATTCTTTCTTTATTGTTAAATCTTAATGAATAAAAGAAGGATTTTTCGCTGAAAGCACTTTTTTCTTCTAAAGCTGATGGGAGATAATCGTATCAATGTTTACGAATTAGAAGTAATAAGCTACTGATAGATATATCTGGTGTGATAATTTAGTGATTAATAGAAAAAAAAAATTATAGTCAATAATATCACTCTACAAGAAATGATCTAATTGAGGTGTTTGTACATGTAGCAATACAGATTAATTACAGTATGGTGAATCGGATAATGTAATTGTAACTCACAAACAAGCTGTGAGCTATTTCGCGGTTATATATCATAAAATACAAGAAAGTGATACGCAATCACAATAGCTATTGTCTTCCGAAATACCTTATTTGAATAGATTTGCATACACCTCCCGCTAATGGTGACCAGATTGACTGGGTGTTTGTGAGATCCTTACGCAGAGATTTTGAAGCTCATCTCAATCAATTCTTCTCTGAAATCTAAAATCAGATTGCAGATTAATTTGGCACATCAGGCTCCCCATATCAGTCATACATCCTTACAATCACTTAATTTTGAAGGCGACAGCTTTGCAGTAAGGCCTCACTCACACGTGAAGACTGCGAAAACGTATTCCAGACACAGTCAACTGAGAAATTTAAAAGTTAGTGAACTTACATTATGCGAAAAACTGATCACTAAAGTCATCTAAGGAAATTACAGAAGTTGAGAACTCTCTGTATAAGGTGAAATCTATATAATGTGAATAAAACATTAACACTGAAGTCGGGTAGGTGTATTAAAAAAGAAAACAAAATAAACACTGCCGGCATAGAAATAAGTTAGCTTAAATTTATAGTATCTTAAATTCGAATAACTGGACATGTTTAGTACAGAAAAATACTGGTGAGATAAAGTAACAAAGTAAAAACTAAGATTTCAAACTAAAATGATATATGTTAGAGGGAACTCTTCAAAAATGTTTGTTTGCCTTCACAATATTTCCGAGTTAAACTCAGATCTACAGTAGTTATAACCTATACGGGAATTTTTAAAAATACAAGTCTTTCATCTTAAAAAAATAAAAATTCGGCCAAGGAATGAAACAAAATAGTTGTTCTAAAAAGTCCCCGAAGAAAATGGAATGGTCCGTTTTTATGTCAGAATTTCATGAGTAAATATTTGGAGAGGAAGTGGGAAACAAACAGTAAAAAGTGATAAAATTAATTCTAAATAAAACAATAAAAATAAATAAATTAAGGAACCCTTACGTGAAAATTAATTAAAATTATGCAAGTGATATCGAATTTTTTTTCTAAAAAAGCTATCGGTTTCTGGAAGAAAAATACTAATTAAAATTAACTTTAAATGCAGAACATCATACTCTAGGAAACATATTTAGATTTTTTTAGTTCTACTTTTGTACATCACTTTATAGAATATTACATACAATTAGAGCACAATTTTTGAAACATTTTGCTCACATCAAAAGGGTTGTCGGCATATTTCGCTTTCATCTTTTACTTTTGTTTTAGTTAAGTTCACTTCCAGATTCTAAGATTAAAAGAATCTCAGCATCAATAAAGAAATATGTTTAAAATTTAATCCATAGATAGATAAACAAATCTGTAAATAAAGCATGAATAACGGAAAAAAATCAAAAAGAATATTCAAGCAAGCTTTCAATAAACGAAAGAAAAAGAAACTTTTCGAAATCCAAAGAATACTTTTTTTTCAATAAAAGCAAGAAAATAACAAAATATTTTACATTATAAATGAAAGAAGCTAAATAAATGAAATTTCTTTTTAAAATACTTTCTCTGTGCTTATCATTTGTAGAATGTTTCGGCAGAGTTTAAAGTATTAAAAGTGAACCCTCTTTAGAAGTTGTCATTTTTAAATTTATTTTTGCTACCTTATTGCAATTTATTTGTTTTCTTAGCAATATAATTAAAATCTACTCCAAATCAAACGCCTTAAAATTTGAAGCCTGAGAGTAATTTTAGTAGAGGTTGGTTGTTGGAAAGTAGTTCTTTTAATTTATAAACATATGGATTATTTGTAATCAAAATAACAGTGTTTTTGTTTATATTATTTTTCACAATGCACTTTTCTTTACAGCGAAAAATAAATACAGGGGAATACACTTTTATTTAACATACTCAACGTGAAACATTAAATTCAGTGGCAACGTGCTAAATGAAATATTTTTAGAATCTAATTGAACACAACTGAGAATAATTTATAAAATTCAAGTCTTACATTTTGAATTTAAAATGCAGGGCAGTACACTGATGCAGGTTGTAGAAAAGTACACGTTTTAATTGAGAACGAAGACGAAATTTTACGGGTATAAAATAAGACTTTGTCTTATTTATAGAATTACAAGATGAGATTTACAAAATGGTGGCAAGTCAAGACAGTTTTCTTTAGGACAGTCGAAAGAATCTCCAATGTGTTTTTAATATATTTAAAGAATTTAAACATCATGTACATCGATGGTGATGCATAAAGTTAGAAATTAAAATTTTCTAACGAAGAAAGACCATAAGAATATAAAATTTACTTGGTAAATTAATCAATTTTAAATATCATAAAATATATTTTAAGTATTTCAAAATTTATTTATCTCAGAGGGAATATATTTCCTTTAAATCTGAAGGATAAATACACCTTAGTAAATGTTTACATAAATCTGTTTGAAATAATCGGCAAACGAATTATGTATGACAAACAGAGTATAGCGAAAATTGCCCTTCGAGTAATTTCAAGTTATAAAAACATAAACCTTTTTTATACTACATTATTTAGGCCCCTCTTTTACGACTTTGATTTCTTACAGCACTTTATTACAAATTTAGAAAATTTCACATCTAAAATAAGGAAAACATTACTTACGAAGATAATTGATTAAAATATTTTCTGTACCGAGAATTTTCGACATTGAAGTTAATCACAAAGAGTGGCCAATGCAAGTATCCAGTAGAAACTTACAACGACTCTGCTTAAAATTTTCATGATAGTTTTCTGTTTTATGACGTTGCATATTCTTCTATGGTTTCACGATCTTTTATTTCGTGTTTTTATGGTGATTCATTTGTATATGCATAGCTAAGTTATTTTATGATTTTACTCGTGCAATATAGATTTTGTAACATTTTTCAATTTTTTTTTCAGAATGAGCAAATTTTAATAACTGATCATCACTTCACAAAAGAAAAGCACCTAGCGAGGAAGAAAATCTGTGAAGAAGATCCAAGAAAATATTGAAGATAACAAAATGCAGCAGATTGAAAATATTTTTCTTCTTAGTTTAGTATGATTTGTAATTGAATAAAGTATTTCAAATTGAATTTCAAAAATTCAACATCTGGTAAAAGCTGGCTTTCCAAACAGCTTTCAACAAAATCAACAGAGATAGCATTGGAATTATAAAAATACTTCACTTGTGTTCCCGATGTTACTACAAACATATGATTGTCGTTGGAAAATACGCTGCTTTTTTAAGCTTCATATTTTTCTTTTGGAGCCAGAGAAAACTGTTTTATTTATCGTCTAAAGATTCAGAAAATCTGTAACAGATATCGAATCTACAAACATCGAAACGAAAAAGCTATTTAAACGGAATTTTCAGTAAAGTGGAAAGATGCTGATTAAAAAAAAAGTTCCTTAATTTTAAAAGTCACTGTCTATCGTGCTTTAAGTTTTTAAATTCTCATAAATATGCAAAATACGTGCAATACTATTCAATAATTGTAGAATGTGGCCATTTAAAAGATAGAAAGCCATTTCAAGTATTATTGATATGGATTTTAGAAAAGGAAGTAACTATGAACAACTTCATATACTTTTTTGATAAAGAAAAGTTCGCTTTACACAAAGTGTGTCCCAAAAAGTTAGGTGAATGATGGCTTTAAATAAAGGAAACAGGAATTAAAAACAAAATACTCTTACGGACTTTCAAAGTAAAACCATTAGATACAACAAGCTTTTGAGATCTGCTGTATAACTGCTAAAATCTGTCAGCAAATTCTTCTTTTGGAATCCCTCAAAGCACCGTTGACATAAATTGTTGAATCAATCGCCGTTCGGCAAAGCGTAGGCCTTTCAACATTTCTTTCTGGGAGGGGACAAAAAGAAGTCACCTGATGCCAGACCTGGAGAATATGAAGGATGTTCAAGGATTTGCTAAAAAAGTTCATTCTCGACAGTTTATTTTTCGTCTCAGAGCACTCAGAAACTCGCTTTTACTTACTGCTTCCATTACCATTTCATGTGTATCCGTCGGCATCTTGCCCGTTCTGAAGCAAAACTTGCAATTGAAACGACATGTATTCTCACACTGACTGCGGTATAATTGGTCAAGCATGCATTTCCCTTGACTGTCGTCATTTGAACACTTGAGAACATTACTTCCCTTGTCTCTTAGTGCGTGCGCATAAGTGTTACATCCTAGCGTGTGCGGTTTTAAAATGTGTGACGGTTCACCAAATGTTTCGAACGCACATTGCATTATAAGCCAATGTGCTTTGAATGGTCTTGTTGCGGTAGAAAACTTTGAAAGACAATAAAAATATGAGCATAGCATAAATGATTATGGAGTGCAGATTAACGAAATCTTAGCTGAAATTACCTGCAGCGCCGAGTTCAAATCATATTTACAAACCAAAGTACGAGATGATGTGATGTACAAGGCGTAATTATAATTTGAAATCAGCGGTTGATGATATTTATGTATGCTTTTTGCTGCGATATTGACAGGGGAAAAAAGGAACTTTATACGTACATTTCTAAGATTAAGATAATTAGATAAATATTATTTTATGCTTCTCTTTTCCGATTAATGAAAAGTGAAACATAAAATAATATATATGTGCAACTTTTTTACTTTTCAGATGGAAGAGAGGGTTTCACTCTTTGTCAGCTGAAAAAGCGTTAACGTCAATACAGGCAAGAGAGTGAATTTGGCCAGTATATGGGGTATTAGGAGATTTTACAAATGAAGATAAATGGACCATTCTGTACCACCCAAATCTATTTCTTCTTTTAAAGATTATATTTGATCTTTAAATACAAGATTTTTGAGTGTTGGTATAGGTTTTATATAGACCAAATATTTACAAGTCATTTTTGAAAGATAACATCGCATTACGGCAGTCATCTTTAAATTTTATTATTTAACCAAGGCTGTGATTAAAAGAAAGAAGAATTTAAAACGCGAACACAATTTCAGCTGTACATTCCAGCAAAAATGAGCAGCTGTCATAGTTATTCGCTTACAGTACTTTTAATATTGACATTGTCTCCAGAGTTATAAAATTTCTGCAGTTAAAAGTATCAATGAATCACACAATGTATTAAACTACCGAACATTTAAAATTAAAACTCAACACAATGCACAGCCAATGTCAATTTTGCCAAGTTCATTCAATTGACCATTTTAATTAAAATATATACGCACTAATTTTTTTTTCTGTACATATTACTTTATACACTTTCAAACTGTTTCTGTACATACATTTATTAAACAAATAAACTTTAATCTTGAATCTTAAAAAATACTATTAAAATATGTTTTTTTAGGTTTAAAGTCCTTTTTTTATTTTAAACTCTTCTGTTTGTTTAAGAGTGAAACTATACATCGTGAGGAAATTCAATTTTTTCTCTGCTACACGTACTTAAGCAATTTTTCCAAATTCGTTTTCATAGATTCTTACGAAGATGTAATCTAAAGTAAACAGCGTTTTATTGCTACAAAAAAGGATCACCGTTTTTATAAGGAAGATGATAAACAATTTAATTAAGTGAATAGATATTTGTATAGCATCTGTTCAGTTCCAGGTATAAGAAAAATATAGAACTTGCGATTTTAATACCTGTGTAGGATATTTACACAGAAAATTAAACAGCGGAAAAGGTGGGAGGCTGAATGAAAAGTTATGCTCTGAGTGCGTTTTAAGAAAGATTGCGTTGCTTTATCTGGAGATCGTTAAACTGTGTAACTTTTACATGCAAAGTTTCATTAAACATAATAGCGTTTGTTTTGGTTTTTTCCTTTTTACTGATAAAAAACGGAATCGAAGCTTAACAATTTTTACGGCGTTTTATTATGCAAAAGGATCGCAAAACTAATGTAAGTTGTTTCAGGTTTAAATAAAGGCAAAGATTAAATGTATATAAATGAGTGCTTAAAATTGCAATAAAGTAAAGAATAACATTTGGTGTCGTTTCTACTGGAAATTAAAAAAAAAGTTATTTTCGTGTGCGCAAAGTCTTGTTAAAAATGTGCTTATAATCACGAAATATTTAGAAAATTTTGCTGTGAAGTATGTACTGTGAAAATTATAATTTACTAAAATACGGAGGATTAAAAAGAAAATTTAGAAAATTATAAATGGATTCAAAATTAATTCCTTTTTATAGAAGTATGGAGCATAAAAATATTCTTTCATATTGCATAAACATTTTTGATAAACACATAATACAATTCAAAAGTATATAAAATGTAAATTTCAAATTTAAGAATGCAGAAAATAGGAAATTTGGAGAGAACACACACACACACACGCACGCATATCATATTTGCTATTTTTCAGTCGTGATAAACTTGGATTTTTCATTGATCTTAATTTTTCAAAGACATTTTTCTTAAAATGTTCATAGTTATTATTTCATATGATGTAACTATTTCTATATACATATACTGTCTAACTGTAGTTTGAAAGATTAAGTGTTAAATTATTTTGTTAATAATGAGGAGTATTCTTACTTGTACCATAATAAGAAGAAATAATTGTAATAAACTTGGATTTCATGGTTGTTTTTTATTTTTTCAAGGATATTTTTCTTAAAATGGTCATAGTTATTAGTTTATATGATGTAACCTATTTATATGAACATAATATTGTCTAGCTATAATTTGAATACTTAAGTATTAAATTATTTTTTAATAATAGGAGTATATTTTTATTCTCAATAAAAAGCTTTCATGGAGTTAGCTAACATTCGTTATATTTTTCAATTTTTTTTTCTCAATGAAAGAGAACTTTATAGCTCTTAAAGTACTTTCAGAAATAGTTCTGATACGCTTATCCTCTCTGAAAAGATCGGGTCAAAATATTTCATTCAGAAGCTTTACATTGAAAATAGTCCCATAAATCTTTTTCTTTTCTTTTTTTTTATAAACTATTGATGAAAAAGAATTGAAATAAAGAACTCTTTGCAGAGTAAAAAGAATTTTTTTTTTCAATTTGGAGTGAAAAGTAATCACTTTTTCACTCCAAAAGTTTGAAAAATAAAATTGTTTAATAATTAGCAGCGGATATTTTTTACTGTAAGAATTAAATGCTTTCATAAACTATATAGTAAACCTGTATACTAAAGTACTACAAATACGCATAAATGCATAGTTGCCGTATTTGCCCGCGTATAGGTCAAGAAATTTTGGACAAAAAAGAAGCTTTAAAGTTGGGGTGTCGAGTTATACGAGGGTCCTTTTTTTTTTTTTTTTTTTTTTTTACTTTTTTTAAATCAGAAGTCAAAAATGCCCTTTTAAAAGACAATGTTCTCTTCCTTGTTTAAGGTTGATTTCCATACCAGGAAGAATGCAGCGATACAAAGATTGAAAGCGTGTTTCATGTTGTTGTTGTTGTTCTGGGATTACGGCCAATTAGCTATGCGTGGGCTCTATGGCCGAAGGAAAGGGTGATCCACCATGGAGGTCTTTCTAAGGGATCGTAGCCCAATACGTGTACATGATGAGCCGATGACGACGAAGTAATTTGGTAAATTGTTTGATGAATCCGATTCTGATTCGGATCTTGAATCAGTTTAACTTTGTATATTAGTATTTTAGCATATCGTACTATCATTAGTGTCATATTATTATTATTATTAATTATTATCAGTTTAATTTTGCATACTACTTTTGTATATTAATATCTTTAATATTGTATATTTAGTACTTCCTTTTTTTTTACAGATGATTTTGCAATAAATGTATTTTTAAAAAAATTCAAATTTCTTAATCAAGAAAGTGGGGAGTCCACTTATACGCGGGATCGACGTATACACGGGTAAATGCGGTATTTCTTTCTTTTTTTAAACTTTTGCTATATTAGCGAAAGCGTGACTCCAGGCAGAATTTTCAGAGGGGGGTCTTTGGACTTTTTAAACAGGTCTATAAGATAAAAAGTAAAAGATTTGTAAAATAACACACACGAAAGGTACTTACCAAACTGCACACGTGTATCGAAATAAAAAATTTCGATCTTCTTCAGCAGCAGTAGAAGTCTAACCACTGCGTTTAGACTTCTACTGCTGCGTATACCTGAAGTGCCCTTTTATAAGTGTTACTTTACAAAGTTTTAATTTTGTTTTCTTTTGAACAGCGTCAGTTTGTTTTGAATTTTTTGTTAGGACTATAAAATGTTCGAATAGCAAATTGAATAAAAATCATACCAAATGAACGCAAGTTGACTCATTGAAACACAATTCGATCATCTCGGCAAGGGGAGGCAACGATGGATTGCCTTGGTCAACGCCTTATTGATACAATTTTTTTTTTTTTAACGAAAAAAATGTTGTAGTTCAAAATGTAATCGATAGGTGGTGCTGATATATAAATAATGTAAAGGCTATTGATTATATAAGCTTTATATTGCATATATCAGCGCCAGTTTCGTATAAAAAAGTCTATCGATTACATTTTGAACTGCAGCCTTTTTGTCATTATAAAAGAAAAAAAATGTCCGATTTCTTTCTAATCTTATTCGAAAAATCAAAAATTTTATGAATTTTTAAAGTTTACATGCACTTCTGACGCATACTGTATATCTAATCACATTACATTACTTCAAGATCTTCGTTTACAGCCATTTCTCTGCATCAGCATGAGCGATTAAGCAGGCATCAAGCAATTCCTTTCCTTTTTATCACCGTGCTTCAAACATATATTATTGTTAAAAACCAGTAGGTGTTTACACAACGTTAATTGCACGTCTGTGCAAAGGCATAATTTTCCTTATCGGACACTTTTAAGAATTAAGTTGGAAATTTTTATTATTTATGACGCCGTAACTGTCGCAAGTTTCAAACTCCACGTAGAATGACAAACTCCGGAAATTCTTCGTGTGACCATTAATTATTCATGCAACAACTCCGGAAAGCTAATTAAACTCCTTTTGACTACGAGTTCCTTTCTTTAAATGTGACATTTTTAGAGGAGTGTTTACAGAGCCTATTTTCCGACGTCCAGATAATTAGATATGCGGACTGTAAACTATTACTTTGCACACGGTAGAATTTTTGCTAATGAGACGTGAAAGGTATGCGAGTTTAAAATTAAAAAAAAATGGCTGAATTTGGAATTTATGAATTATCCTGAAGAGTTTTAAAGATCGTTTATGAAACTTCAAAATGCATTAAATAATGATGAGTGAGAAAAAAAACGAGAAAAAGGCCAAATAGTTCTTGTGTTCGAGGTTATTTGTTTAACTGTATATTCTAGGGATTTTTAGCCTCAAAATGAAATACAAGTATTTTTTCAGAAAACATTAAAATCACGTATTGTTGGTAAACTTTAATTTCTACGAAAAAAGTCTAATAAAGTAATGCGCGTTTTTTATCCATGCAAATTTCCATTTATTTATACAAGCGATGATACCAAATAAAAGGTGAAGTAAATAAACGACGAACTCATCAGCCGTTGAAAGACATAAACTACATTTTCATAAAATTTGAAAGAATCTGTACTTGTCGTGAAAGATTATTAGATTTTGCACTTTTTATAAACGTACTTCTAAGTGATCGGCAAATAGTGTGTTAATTAAGGAAAACTACACAACATGAGAAGATTGACCAGTCTATGGATAGTATTTACTCTTGCAACAACCGAGATTGCTAAAGCACCTACTGATATTATATTTGATAGTAAATTTGTTGTCCAATTAGCTTCAGAACTTTCGACAAGGGTATGTCGACTATATCTACAAGTATATAAATATTGACATATGCAGAAATATATTATTTTCAGGCTTCTTTATTAGTAAGTGGTCGGGTACATAGTACAAGTGTAGTTATAAAAATATTATTTTTAAGCATTATTGAAGGCAAATGTCTTAATACTAACGGATAGAAATAATCAATGTAATAATTAATAAAAATGTGGTATATAATTCAACAAAATTATTATGTAAATTATTCAAGTTTTTACAAACTTCTAAAAACTAGTTCTAGTAATAAAAATAATAATAATAAAATCTTCAGTTTAATTCCTGCAACAGAAACTTTGAAATACTTCTTTTCTTTGCACTCATGATAAAGCTTATCTTTTAAGCACTAATATTTGAACTAAAAAAATTCCAATATTCGTCACATTAATAAAGAGATAAATGAAACAACAACAAAAAAAACTTCTGTGAAACTAAGAAAAATATATTAAACTGATAGAATTTGTTTTGTAATAAAATATGCTTTTTCAGTTGATTGTTATGAAACAAATTCTTTCTTCAACATGTCTAAAAATATTCCTTGCAATTTTGTGTCTCAAAGTGAAATTTTTATTAGTCAGGCATACCGTGTAATCCACTAGTATTTTTTTCCCAAATTGATTACTTTGTGTGGGTTGAAATGTGCTATGCTAACTGAATTATTCAGAGCACATTTCAAACACGGCTCTATTATTTCGAGGGAATTTATTATTGCTCCTTCTTAAAATTATATTTTACGTACATAAATAAAATTCTGGAAATGTAGTTAATATAAGTTAATACTCTGGTTCAAGGTATTTCAGTATTGTAATACGGTTTATTATTAAACTTTCTTATTTTAACAGAGTAATCGCACAAAAAGTACATTTCACAGGTGAAAGAGACGTTTTATGGAACGCAATTTTCAGAATTGTCTATAGATAACATTTTCTGTTTAAAAAATACATAAAAAATATTTCCCTAGTATATTTCGTCAGTATTCATAGATAAATCAAGTATCAAATATTTAAATTATTTTACGTTTGCGTTTGAACGTTTACTTTAGGTATCTAATACTAAAGGGATTTCCACAAGAAAATAAAAGATCATTTAAATAAATGAAATCTGTTTTTACTATCGCATTCAACTCAGTAACTTTTGCTGAAGATTAATTTTGCACGTTTCAAGACCAAAGTGGAAAATAGATTTCATTTGATTTGAATGTTTCATAATTTAAAAGGCAGCCTTTGCAAAAGTCGAAAACAAAATTAAAGTCAAAAACTCAATGTTTCCAGTTCTATTAGAAGGTTTACATCGAATGTTTTTTTTTTTCTATCAGCTTCTTTGATTACCAAAATTATTTGTAAATTAGATAACAGGTAGATATTATTTTCCAACTCTTTTGTAGTAAAAAATAACCTTCCAATAAGAATTTAAAATTGCGATCTGTTGTGCCTGACAGTGCTATTATTACGCACAAGATAGAGCCGACCCTTAGGTTCTAAGGCTGCGCACCATTTTGGGAAGATTCCAAAATTTATAGCATCGCCGGAAAAGGGATCTGTGATGCAGATCACACATAATTTGGATTTTGAAATAATTTCCTTTTGTTTCATTTTTGCAAATCAAATACATTCGAACCCGTTTAACACAATATCTGTCAAAGGAATATCCCGCTTATTGCAATCAATTTTCAATTGTACCAACCGAAATAATTAGTCAGAGTGATTCCGGATAATGGAATATCCCGCTTATTAGAATACATTTTCGTAAAAAATTGGGTATCCCATTAAGCATTTTCGACTGTATTCTGTATTTCAGTTCCTACATCCCCAACTTCGCTTTTGCGCTTAATAAAAGAAATGTGTTCCCATTTCTCGTATGCCCGCCAATTGTCTGTGGAAAAAAGTATTTATTTCTTTATCGTTTTAGTATATTCAGTGTTATTTCTAAGTGCCTGTATGTCTTCCATGTGCATCGGGCAGAGAGTTGATACGCTTATGCAATGGAGTTTGCCAAATTTTGGCAATTTGGCGTTTGCGGAAAGTATTTGTCCGTTAAATTTTAAGTATTAATGACTATGTCATTTTATCTCTCAACCCCTTTATTGAAAATTGTCCTAAAAATGTGTCCCAAAAAAGCGACATAAAAATGCGACATAATTTTACATATATTTAAATACACTATTAGTTCACAACAGCTTTAATCTATTGTTACAATATTTCGTAAGCTGTAGAATATGCCTCACATGTACTTTTTCTATAAATAGGTTGAAATCATAAAAATTTCAACATAGAGTTACCAGGCCAAATACACGAAAGATGAGAGATAAAATGACATAGTCAATTAATATCGTTTTAATATGGCAATAATGAAACTAAAAAATTAGGGGGGTTCAGGGGCGTCTCCCCCTGACGAGGCTCGACCAATGTGTTATTTCTACCCGTCACAAGACGTCACGTGGACAATCTCTTATGGGTGCCTTAATTTTCCTCGTTAGGCTGTGAAAAGCTGACATTTTTGTATAATAATAAAAAAAAAACACTTTTGCTTTTGACTGTTTTTCTTTGTGATCGCACTTTTCTGGAACTCGTCGCAATGCTAAGCAGTTAAGAGATTAATTCGGCTTATTTTGTATTTATTACCGCTATGCTAAGACGTTTAGATATTGTTTTGAAAGTGCTTTTTAGTCTTTTTTTAATATCAATCCAGAATGCAGTATTCAATACAATGGTGTCATCATTGAGTTATGGATTTTTGCTTTCCACATCTGTTTCTCTGGTTCTCGTATGGATCACTGCCACCATTATACCGGACTACTACAGTGCCTAGTTTTGATACCGAGAACTCCATAGGGTTGTTCTCGGATAACCTACCCAGCAAGAAAGTTGCGGCTCCACAAATTTAACATGCACGTTAGGCGCTCGTACGCAGTGGTCTTAGGTGAGCCAGGATAGGAGCCCCAGTCTTCGAACAAGAGCACGACAGATTAACAACTGATCTACTTTCTGACAGAAAATTGGCCTAATGCTTAATTAAATTGAAGCTTAGTTAAATAGAGTTTTTTCAAGGACTGCAATATGATTAACAGGAATACATTTTACGGGAAAATTTTATTTAAGATTTGTACTCTTCTAATCGACAGATATTTCGGGAGAAATTTAAGAGGCAAAGTTTTAAAACTTAAATAAATGTAAGACATCACAAACAGTGGTTTTTTTCTTTTCTAAAGCAGATGATTTATTTCATAACGAAAATATGAAAGTTGGTAAAATAAATAAAAACTTTGTGAAAAAATACACATAAAATGTTACTTATAACAGGATACGATCGTTTCGATTGAAAAAAAATTAAGTCTACATCAGTCAAAGCTCTTCATCTCACAGAACAGAGGGATTTATTTTAAATTTTAATAGCAGTATTTTGAGTGTTTTTTCCGTATGAAAGTTGTTTACAAGAGTAAAAACTGCTGTCTAAGGGAAAAGACTTTTACTTTTGATATAACTACGTTGTATATTAGCTGTATATTCTTTTTATAGAACAATAAATTAATTTAGAATAATCCTCTAGTAAATAAATAAAATTTAATCGTTGATCATATTTTTACAAGTTCTTTACATTTCTGATCACCATTATTTTGAAAATCCCTTTATCGTTGTGTAAACGGGGCCTGATAGGTACATGATGCATTTATGTAATCTTTTGGTCAGTCATTTGTCAAATATTTTTAAATAATTCACAATGACTGAGCGTTAAACAAAAGTAACTTTTCTGAGACAGCTGGTGACAGCGAATGCTATTTTGTTCTACTGTCTGCGTCTGATTCTTCGTATATAGGATTAGTGTACTTTGTACCTTGAAAAAAGTCCTTCAATCATTCAGTGTCGAAACAGTAAATCACTGAAGAAATAGAACTAAATAAATTAATAGTATTTTTACAATTTTATAAATCCTTGAAAATATAGAAAAATAGTAGAATAGAATTATTGTATGTTGAAAGGCGTTCATTTTTTTCACAAAAGTCTAACATATTTTAGTGAAGAAGAGAGACTACAACTCTCTTCTTCCTTTATTCAGTCTTCCTTTATTCAGACCTACCTTTATGTTTTTGTACACAAAGTGAAAATATTGCTGAATAGATATGTTACTGACGATTAATTGAATGAGCAGCAATCAGTTTTAAAAAGGCATTCAGTTGTTCATTAACAACTAACTGCTTATAAAATATTTGTAAGCATTTAGTGTTTCTTTTGAAACTAATAACTTTCATAGCTTCATGCAAAAGTTTTAATATAAGTATAGATTATTAAGTAAATGAATTTAAATTTATGGATATTTAAAATTTAAAGCATATACAAAAACCTTTATTTTGAAAGAAAATTAATCCTTAAACGTTGTATTCTAAAAAATATATTTTGAACACCTAGTTTTCGTAAAGCAAAATTAAGTCTGCTAATAACCGATCTTAAAAATATTAAACGCATTTAGAAAATGATAACGAAAATTTTGACTACATTTGTAATTCAAAAACTTTTTACCCATCTGGGGGGATCAAAACGGCAACTTAAACCCAGTTAAAATCGAAGTAAAGGATTTTGATAAAAAAATCCTTATTTTTTTATTATTATTTCGGCGTCATTATAAAAAGATTATTGCTGCCAAATAACGCTTATTTTTCATCCGCATATTATGTATGCTGCATTTTATTTTATTTATTTTTTCTTTCTATCCGCGCTCGAAGGAGGCAGGGGATGTTTTCCTCTCATCTCTTGGCGGTAACAGGTTTTATGGAAAACACGTTTCATCGTAATTTAATGCCTTTCACAAATGACAAAATTATGCGCGAAGCGCGGGCTTCATTTCAGCGCACTTACAATTCCGGAGGAAAGAGGACATCAGCATTACTTTGGAAGAGATCCTGTCCTCTCCTGAATGCATTCATGCATCGATAAAAGGGAATTGCGTTTTTTTTGTAAAATTTTATCCGATGCCGTTTGTGCGTGTAGATCGGTGGCGTTGTAGCAGTCACATACTTTAAAACTTGAAACTTGTCAATATGATACTTTTTTTTTTCCCGAGAAGAAAGAGCAGGAGGTATAAAAAATAAAATTGCGATTCGGATATTCCGTTATCGTTCACAAATAGCTTTGCTGTGTGTGCGCGAGTAAAAGGGAAATATATTTATTTAAATTATTTTCTCGCTGTTGTATGAAAATCGCATGAGGTGGGAATTCGTGAAATGTTTGCGCTTTTTATTTGGGCTTAGCATGGAAAGTACGACAATCAGGTAACGAATCACATTAGTCTAAGCTTAAAATTCTTATTTACAGTCGAACTTCGTTAAGCAGAAATTACCCTTAAGACAAATTAAAATAGTTCCCCCATCATGCCTAGTCGTTTGCTATTTTGTCGGTCAATAGGAATTTTGGTTAGTTCTAAAAGGTTTTTGTTACCCTTTGACTTCGTCATAGCAAGGTTCGACTGTATGTTCGTTTATTTTTTGATTCGACGTGTATAAATGTAGATAATGCTATTTACATAGACGCAGTCATAAGTGTTTGAATTAAAGAAAAAGTTTGTAAATTAAATATAAGCAAAGTAATGCAGATAATGCTATTTACATATGCATAGTTATAAGTGTTTGATTTAATGAAAAAGTTTGACTTTTTTAATAAAAGGCAACTTAATGTAGGAGGATTAATAAAAATGCTTCCTAGTTTATTGCATTTATAGTATTTCTCGAGTAATTTTTAATAACCGGTGATACAATCTCGTAAGTGCATAAATGCTTTTTAATTTGAAGTCTAGAGCAACTAGCGCGCTTGACTCTAAATACAATTTTTGTTGTCCAGAAAGAAATCACTTCTGCAGTCTAACGTAAAATTACTCCGATATTTAGGAATCAGTCATAGAAAATGTCATACATAACGTCTTTCGAATCCTTCCGGCTTGTAACTGTTCTCCACATTGAATGAAAATCTTCAATGACTAAGTGCACGAATCATCAAATAATTCAAATTGATGATAAATCTCTTTCTTTTCTAATACCAAGGCTTTTGATTCTTTAATATGTCTCTGCGATAAAAACAAAACACAAAGAGATTTTGTGTTTTGATGTTCCTTCCGTTTTAAAGTTTCACGCCTTGCTCCAGAGTACTTTCTGGTGATTAGGAGGATGTTTTAATACATTTAAATAAAAGAAGTAAATAATATTTCAAGCTAATATTATTATTATCTTGTTTTACCAATCCTTCAAACATGTGAAAGTATAGTAATGTTTTTGGAAAAAATTATCACAAACAATTGACCTCAAAATTCCATTCGCTAACTCTAAATTGATTATAAACCTATAAAAATACACAAAATTCTACGCTATTATAAATAAAATGTTCCAAAAATTATCAAATATTTATTTCATAATTCTCTGATACAATTAATAAGCTTGAAGTAGAAATATACCAGCTCTACAATAGTCAATTTTACAGGAAAACCTATTCAAATCCTATACAAGTTAAAGATGCTTACAACATTTAGTATTGTTAACGCAAATAATCACAGAAAAACCTTTATTGTAATTACTTTTACAAAATGATTTCAACAAAAATAATTAAAAAAAATATTTAATATATGAACTGAACCTAATTCGTACAGTTTCATTAATTAAACAAAACTCACCAGTAAACTAAAGACAGAAATACGAATAAAAGAGTAGAACAGTTTTTGCGTTTTCATTATTCCTAACCAAAGGTAAATAGAAATATGAATATTTTCATACTTTGTGGAGAAATTTAGTATAACGAAGGCGATAATAAACCCCTTTGTTTGTAATAAGTTTCTGAATTCTATTCTTGTTAATGAATAACTTGTGATTATCAAAAATTTGTTTAACGTACTGTTTTCATTAACTAAATAAATGTTATAGAGATTGAGCCGTTGTTTACACTACTTGAGTCGTATTGAGTCGATAAATCAGAGTCAAAAATGAGGAAAAAAAAGTTCTTATTATTTCTCTATTTGCATTCTCTGTTCAGAGATTACACGGAAATTAAGTGTGAGTGCAGCATTTAGTAATGCCGATAAAGCATGCTTTGTGCTTCAGGTAACACAAAACCTGCGTTTGTGAAAATTTGAAAGCCATGTTAATGAATGTTGCTTTGTGCATCTAAGACATCTATTTTCAATATAAAAATGAACTTATTCAAATTCAGCTTCACTTACATGTTTAGTTTATACTATAAATCATTTTTACATTAGATGAAGTTTTACAATACTTTCATAATAATAATCGGCTTTTGTCACAACGAAATGAACTTCTGATTGTTGAACATATATCTAGGACCATAATAACAAAACGATTAATTGCTTCTTTATGAAAATAGTTCATTAAAATGATTATTTCAATATGGAATGCTGTGTAGATAAAATACTCAAATTCAAAATACAGAATAACAAAA
Organism: Cheiracanthium punctorium; assembly: GCA_038373885.1. Classification (NCBI taxonomy): domain Eukaryota; kingdom Metazoa; phylum Arthropoda; class Arachnida; order Araneae; family Cheiracanthiidae; genus Cheiracanthium; species Cheiracanthium punctorium. The sequence goes on from JAWZYV010010984.1 coordinate 151,727, forward strand.
CATGCCTGAAAAATACTCAGTATATTAAGCAAAGCAACATTCTAAAAGATAAAAATTTGTCACGGTTCATAAATGAACCTAGAAACGAACCAAAAAAATGAAATTTATTTATGAATTCATGAAACTTATTGATTTAGAAAGAGAATGTAAAACATAATACTTTTGTCAAGTAAAAAACCATAATTTCTAATGTAAAACTTACAAATAAAGCTGAACATATATATATATATTCGTTTATTTGTCTGATTCATATGCAAATTTGCCCCTTTGTTTGTAATATTACATTCATCGTACCGTTTCATCGATCGATTTGAAATTTTTAGGGAAAAATCTTAGCTACTTTAAAAGTCTGAAAATGTATTTATTTCCAAATTCGAATGAATTTCTTTCCTTTTGCAATTTTTCAACTTTGGAAGGTCTCCAAAAATATTGGACCAATAGATTTTTGAACTTTCAGAAATTCAGGCTAAATGTTCAGTATATACGTGTAACGAAAAATCCTAATTGCTTCAGAAATTTAATAATTTGTTCAATTTTTAGTGGTCTCTAAAAGAACTTCAACGAAATGTTTCTTTGTTTGATCAATCACCAGGAAATTGCGAAGAGATGCACAGATAAACAAGAAAGATATTCATTTTTAAAAGCCAAAAAATATCAAAACAAATCAATACGCTGAACGAGAATGCCCTTAAGGATTTAAACAACGCTACAGAGTTTTTACAATCATCCTTATGTTAACAAGATTTTTATAAAACATATGCATACTCTTATCGCCAATAGAACGTCTAGGATCAGGAATAAGTAGACGGGTACAAGTGTGTGTGTGTGATTAAGGCAAACCTGCGAGAGGGGTATCTGCCTAAGATGAGGGATGCCTTGATAGGAGGTCTTTCTAAGGGGTTCTAACGCGTATTCACGTTACATCTGGAGAAAACGTACCAAAACTCCAGACCGTTAGATCGACGACCACGCGATGGAACCCGAACCCGGGACCTTCACACTTCGGCCGTCTACCATTTTTAGTGGTATAACCACTGTGCTATGGTGAGGCCTCAGACGGGTACAAGGAGGTAAGTTGGACAGTGTAGAATAAACGGGTATATTGACCATTCATGTTTTTATGATGGCATCTGTTCTAAAAATTGCTTTTTTCTCTAATGGTACTTGACAGCTACAGTGCAAGACTAGGAATCAAAATACATGTACCTTTTCCTAATTGGTGAACCTGGGTTCAAAAGTTAGTTATTTTGTTCTCTTTCAATCCGTGCACGGTGACACATTCTGTGGTTGAAGTTATTGGCATTTTATTTGGCGATCGTTGAATGCTTCTGATTGTGTTCTCGCCAAACTGGCGTAAGGAGTTTCCACAATTTTACTTTACACACTTCGCTCTTGATTAGCCTGCTGTTAAAATGCGTAATTTTTGTCACATACCAGCCACCTTTATTTCATAGCAATGTTAAGACGTCTGCTTCCTGAGGGCCATGTCTTGTTTTACGTACTCCTACTAAAACCACTATACAATTATAAATTTTGGCCATATTTTACTCCGTAAACATACTTTTCGTTTTGTTTTTCTATCCATCTTCGTTTTCCCTTGAAATCAGATAGCAATTTCGGTAGACACCCTGTAACATAAAGACTAAATTAAAAGTTTCTCCTGTAATTAAGAAATTAGCATCTGTACTAAGTAGTCAAAAATGAATCTTCTTCTATCATTTATAAAATATGTTTTACTGAAGAACATTTCGAACATTTTTTAAATGTAATTAGAAATAGATTAAGATATTTATTGATTCAATTTAATGTTTCTCCTTAATACATTCAGAAAACTTAAAATGTAAGGCAGGAAGTACTTTTGATACAGTAATTTGAATATTATGCAAATTATGTTTAATAGCAGTTTAATGGCAGAGAACGGTGGAATATTCGTTCTAAAAAGTATATTATTTCGTATCGGTCACAAATAATTAATCTCTGAAAGTCAATTGTGAAGCTTAAGAAATATTTGACTTTAAAAAATTAAGGCAGAAGCATATATATATATATATATATATATATATATATATATATAATTATGAAAACGATACTGATACTAGTAGAAACAAAATTCACTATTTTTAACTATCGCGCTCGAAACGATAAAATGCTTTGTTTCCTGATTTACTTTTAGAAAAGTTACATTATCGGTTTTATGGGGAGTTCATACTTAGAAAGCTTACTTCATGGGCGTAGCCAAGGGGGGGGTATGGGGGTCATAACCCCCCCCCCACCCCATGAAAAATTTCTGGCTACGCCCCTGATCATGATACATTATCGCATGACTTTCAGTTATTGAGTTTTAAACAGAAATAAAACATGGTTTATCAGAAACAGTGATGGTTATAACTTTTTGAAAAGGATAATTGATCGAACTGAATGGAAACAAGTAACAGTTTTGGTATCAGGATTTTCAACATTTGAAGTTTTTAAAAAAGTTTTATGGTTGTAAAATACTTGAGAATATAAGAACAGTTGCTCTAAAAACCCCTTTTAGACAATATTGTTCTTTCACATGGTTTTAATTAAGGTAAAACTTAAGTTTGAAAAAGTTTTGTAACAGCAATTTGAAATTCAGAACATTTCCTCAGTGAATGTATTAATACGCAATTAACAGCAAATTACGTATAGGCTAAATTAGAACCAATGAACAAGCAATTTAAAAGACAAATTACCTAATTTAAGAAAAGACAAGTGGTTTTTATACCTATAATAACAAACAGTATTACCGCCTCAAAATATGAACGGGAAGAATGCTAATGCGTTTTGGAATATTTTTATTAACTATAAGCTCTAGATATGGATGACTGCGAAATATCATTTAATTGTTTCTTCTTATTCTTTGTAATAAGAGCTTGGACTGGATTTTAGGTTGTTGGAAAGAGCAGGAAGCAAACATCCAAAGTTTGCTCAATGGAATTTCAAGATATACACTTTGGACATTATACTCCGGCACCGACACAGAAAAATATCTGGATAGATTGCCCAACAGTGAAAAACTGCAGCAGTTGCCATCGCTCGATTCATCCACCAGAAACATGGCCGCGAATTTAATAGCCAGTCACGTGTCACATTTTTTTTTGGGGGGGGGGTGCGGGGAGGGCTCTGTGGCACGTGATTCTGTATTCGATGGATCGCCATGCTATTTATAGTTACATCGAGTGGTGGCAACGGCTTCTCTACTTTAGCTTTCGGCAGTCTATCCAGTTGTTCTTCTGTATTTATGTACTCTGGTAAAAAATATTATTCGTGCTAAGAGAAGAATGAGAGATCTGAGTATTACTCCCTAGAAAAGCTACAATTACTTTCTCATTCGTGTTCTTGTTTAGATATGGATTTTTTGGCTGCGAACATTGAAGTTCGATGAAGTAATCTTATTATCTCAGCCGATTAACGAAGACAAAAGCGAAAAGTATCAATTTGCTACATTCATGGGAAAATATTTTTTGCAAACATAATAACTACGGTTAACATCCTTTTGTTTATAAATTTATTATGTTTTTTTTTCCATCAAAGCGAAGCGCTTTAAAGAATAATGATATTTCTGTTTGTGTACATTCATTTTTAACTTAATAGTATAACAGCAATCCATATTTTTAAGAAACTATCATAAAGTCACCATACAAGTTTTGGTAACGTTTCCCGAGAAAAAAGATTATAAGCTAAGTCCAATGAAATTAGAATTTTTTAAATAACCGAGTGCAGCCTTCAAAAGCAATTTTAAAGTCTTATCTTGCGTGTTTAACGCACGAACATTATATTTATATAAATATAAGACTCTGAATCACTTTATTGCTCGAACAACATTTTAGTCGGATATATTAAATTATAAATTAGATAGGCATCAACATTTTATTTTGTATAGAAAGAGTTTCTTGTTTATCATTAAGTATATCGATTTCTGTATGTAAATTTCGATTTTCATATTCCACATATTTTCTTTATTATGTTTTAGAAAATGATTGCCTTCTACTTGATTAAACTTTCATCCATTCACAGTGTTTTAAACAAAAATTTTCACAACGTGTTCTTTATCAAAGAATTTTCTTAAGTTATGAAAAATTCTTTTAATATAATAAAAGTGAACTGTTTTTATTTAAAGCTTGAAAGTTAAAATTTTGATCACATTTTATTACTTCTAGATATTAATTTTTTTACTGCGCTTTATTTTGTCCAATTATTTCATCAATGTCTTGTCAAATAAAGGGTCGTATTTTTACTTTTAATAATATAATACGGTGCTTTGAAAATAAAATGTTTCTTTCAATTTGCTACAGTCTACAAGCTGTTGGGAATTTGTATTTTCAAAATACATACTAACATAATATTGTTTCTAAAGGACCAACGAAATGACGTAGTTTTGAAGAAGTTTTACTATAAAAAATTATGTAAGCTTTTAAGTTGTTTGTGTTAAATCAACAAATGGGGAATTTTAGTCAAACCATAAATGAACCAAAATCCAATTCATCAATTTGTAACATTTTTTTTATTGGCTTGAATATTGCTATAACTCGGTGAAAATACATTTTAAAGAAAACTATGAAGTTCATAAGGTGTAAACGCCGATTGTATATTTCATAGTCAAATCACTCTCCATTAGCAAAACTAGAATTTTTATTTTATAAACAATTGAATCGGTGAGTGCAGAAACCACCTCAATCACAAACAGGAAATTTTTTTCAGGAGAGAGAAAAAACTTCATAAAACTTCATAAATTAGGTAATATTTGCATGACAGAAACATAAATGCATGTTATGACAGAGGAAAAAAATAAGTTTAAATATTTGAAAATTTGGAGGAGTTATGAAGTTTTTTCTCTCTCCTGAAAAAAATTTCCTGTTTGTGACTGAGGTGGTTTCTGCACTCACCGATTCAATTGGTATGCTCATATTAAGTGATTGCAAAAAATTAGAGTTCTGTTACTTATGGGCATGCTATATCATATTTTTTAACATAAGGAAATACTTTGAGATTAACAAATGACATACATTTTTCTGGACTGTCAGGAGAAAAATATTGAATTATCGATCAGGAACTTCTGTGTTTTCTACATAAGAATCAATTCTCAATTGTTTAATTAATGTTACATGCAACGAAAAAAATTAGCTGTAAAACTATTTGAATTTAAATAAAAATGTGCTTTTTATTTTTTCCTCTGTTTTAGTGTGTAGATTGCTTCATTTAGGGAGTCTCAAAAACCTGGTACCACGTTTGAATTCTGTATCCGTTAGAGATAAGTGGTCAATGTAAATTAAAAACAAAGTTCGAAAGAAAGTAGGGAATTTTCTTGACTTCATTAAGAAAAATATTCTATTGCACTGATAAGGTAATGAATAAAATTGTAGTATTAGGTATATCCTAAAAAGTTTGCGAGTTATGAATATAAATATATGCTGACTTAAACCACGTTTTTTTGGCTCTAGAAGGAAAAATCACGCCGGATGATCCCGTTTTGTATATCGTACAGAAATTTCAAAAGAAAATAATTGTTTTGCTCTCTAGCAATAAATGCTTACCTTAAAATTCACGTATATGCCTAACCCATCTCTATTTAAAGATAGCTGAGATATTTTACGATAAAAGAGTGAAATTTTGTGCATCCCTTCATGGCTCACATTTTATTAATTGCTATTAATTGCAAATTTAAGAAGTCGCTTTTTGAAAATTAACCAGAGGATTTTTTTTAAAAGTCGTATTCTTCATTTACTTGTTTTGAACATCTTTTGCATTTTATGTTGGCCAATTATCTTTCATGGATAAATAAAGCGGGTTTACTATCTTCTTGGGAACATTCTGTATATTACCTGTCTAAGTATAGTTTAGGAACATTTAATTTTGAAAATTGTCTTCAAATACTCCTTTTAGTATAAGTACAGACACTGCTTACTGAAAATTAATATTGATCGAGTGACTATTAAATAAGGAGCACTGTGTTTGAACGTTTCAATTCATACACGACTTCCTACGAAAATATTTTAGAATAAATTTAGTTTTCGCAAAGAAAGCGAACATGTTAATTAGATCCTGCTTATCAAAAGGCACATTTAATTACTTTTATCTCATGCACGTGAAAAATTAAAATTTATGACTAAAACAGTAGTCTAATTTTACTCTAGTACAAAACATGCAATAAACAATTCTGTGTTATCTTAGGAATAAGGTTTTTCATTTGCTGAATTAAACTCCTTTGATCTTTTATAGAAACGTTATTCCTAATGAAGTACAGAAAATCTGCATTTAATTTAATGTAATTTAATTTATCATAAGTAGTTCAATTTTGAAGTTAAACATTTCTCTCGAAGTGAAGAGCTTTAATGATTAAAAAATCCGGCTGTTTCATATAAATAAGATGAAAATTGTTTTTGTAAAGATTAGTTTGTAAATTTAAAAAGTCTTTTTTTCATACCGATAATCAAATAAAAATAATTGTCACATTCAGTAGTGTTTCAATTTATGCAAAATATTCGTACGCTTTGGTTATTTTGTTTCATAAAATAAATAATAAAGTAAAGAAAAATTTTTATGTAATAAAATTTTGAGTTTATCCCTTGATAGCTATCCAACAGAAGCTAGTCAGGTTACCTAAATCTCTATCGTTGCTCTGAGAAAGAAAGTGAAAATGGTATTGGTCTGATGCCATTATAACCCTTAAATTTGTCACGATGAATACCATTTCCTCCGTTAACCTTTGAAGTAACTCTCGCTACTGAAATAGCTTACGAGTTGAATGTTCGCCGAATACATCATAAGTAACGTTATTCGAAACTTCAATCACAGTATATTCAGTATTCTAAAATTCTCATGGAAGACGGCTGAAGTGTGAAGTTCTTATGATCGCGACTACCTCGCGTCTGTCTATCTAAAGGTCTGGAGTTTTGGTCGGTTTTCGCCAAATGTCTCGTGAATACGTGTTAGAAGCCCTTTAAAAGTCCCCCCCCCCCAGAAGCAGATGTCCCTCGTGTAGGCTTGCCATAAACTTAAAACGCATCATTGTGGGTTCTATGAAATTCAAAACAAAATCGAGAAAATAATGGTAATAAATCTAGACATAAATTCCGAAAACATAAATTTCGATATGACCATATGGCCAATAACTTCAAAGTATAGAAATTTTGGTGTATGTACTTTATACCATCCCTCTGCTACTGGTCTTAAGGATCGTCAAACAAACTCAAAAAAGTATTGACGAAGATATTCGGAAATATATCACACTGAAAGCAACTTCGCTTACCACGGTCTTTGATAACGCAGAAAACATCATCATCAATATCATCGCCACGGATTAGGCAAGAAGTCTGTTCAGGCTGTATTTAACGGAAGGCGTTCAGTTATTAATTAAAGAATTCTTAAAATAATTAAAGTTTCTTGTTGAGAGTCAGAGCTATACGTAAATTTTGAATATTATTTCATTACAGTTAAGATGCCAGTTGCAGAATTTACTGTCAGTCTTCAGCACAGATACAATGCAAAATTGGTCTGGAAGGTAAAATGGTGGTACATGTCAGGCTAGTATTCATAAAATAAACGGGGGGGGGCAAAATTTACGCAAGCTTTGAATTAAATACAAAACACAGTTTTTTATTTAGTTGTATTTTTTTTAAATTGAAAGAAAGAGCATAGGATAAGGTTATGTATGGAATAGAACATCTGGAATATGCCCTCTACGGCTTTGCTGTCACAAACGCACTCTTTTGTCGAAATTTTCCAGGACCATTTCGAATAAATGTGGCTGAGTTTCGTTGATGCATAATTGAGTCCTCCGCACTTTTGGGCTTGTTGACATAGAAGTTTGACTTCAAATAACCCAAAAGAAAGAAATCCAATGGTGTTAAATGAGATGACATTTCTCATCATTCATCATAAAAATCATCATGAATCAAACTTTTATTATTTTTGAAATGTCGTTCAACAATGAAAATGCGTTCTTAATTCGTATACTGCTGCCTTTTTGCTAACCCTAAATTGTCTGCTGTAAAACTATTTTCCTTTTTTGATTGCTGACATCAAATTAATAATTTTCTATTTATTTCAATGCTTCCGTAAATTTTAGGGCATCCTTTATATAAGAGATCTATGCAGACGAAATTTGGGTGTGTTTTACAGCCCCTTCACAAAGTTACAATCGATTAAAACGGACCCTTGAGAATTACATTCGATTAAAACGGCACCTTCACGAAAATATAATTGATTAAAACGGCCCCTCCACAAAAATACAATAGATCAAAACTACCCTTAACTGGCATTTTACCGTATGTTTAAATTTAAAAAAAAACTATTTGTAGGAAAAAAAAATAATTTTACAAAAATTGATAAGAAAATTCACAAAAATGGATGCTCAAATTCACAAAAGTAGATATTGAAATTCACTAAAATAAAACTCTGAAAAAAATTCCTGGATCGACCCCTAAATATATGATATATCTTCACAAAGTAAATGCTTGGAGGGGGGAGACGATAGATTTCTTCAGTTCGAACAACCAACCTCGGATGGTAGCAAAATAAAGCAGAACACTTTAAAATGATACGAGAACAATTGGTTTTCAGGTTTTAGCTGTTGTTTATATAACTGAAGGGAGTGCAGTGGCAGATATTAACTCTCTGCTGATCTTTTCACGTAGGCTGCAGACCTCAAAAATATGCGACGGCTGTCGCAGCGTCACACAGTTTCTGCTACGGGGGTCGAGATAATAATTATTAGTCAAGTATTTGTGTGTTTCGTCAAGTACTTGTAAAAGAATTGCTCTTTGTACTTGATTTTACTCTAATTCAAAAAATAATATAAAGCCTATTAATACAAATATATGATTTGTTTATGAAATAAAGGATAGTTCAAGCGATTTCATTGCATTTTATGAATATTAGGTAAATCTTCTGTTAATTTACAGTAGCTGAAAATGTTATGTAAAATCAATATGTAACCATTCCTGTTTCATTTTTCAAAAATTACGCAGTTGTAAAAAGCAACAAAAAAGTACAAAAGTTTGTACTAACTAAAAGTTTTATTCTTTTAAAAAATTTCGGTGCTAATTTATAAACAATTATAATCTATGCGCTGTAAACCATACATCTCACATTTTTCAAAAGAATTTCCTGTTAAAGAATTTTTTAAGAATTAATTCTCGGTCGCATTTCTTTTTGAGAAAAATATAATTAAATACTAGGAAGCAAACGTTAAATATTAATTACAGTATTTTAAGATTTGTTCAGAATCATGCACACATCCAGTTTTATTCCAAACAGTGGGAATACTTATTGCATAACATTACTTAACTTTCAAAGTATTTGAAAACATTTTTGAGGATCTAATTTTTTATAAACAGTTAATTTACAGAAAAATTGTTTTCAGTGATTATTTAAAGCAACGGATGATGCATAGAACACTTGTTTATTTGCAGATTCTTATGAAACAAGAAATTTTGCTTCGTTAAATTTTTCTTGTGCATATTCTTTTTAAAATCCATTTTCTAAAGTAACATTCGTTTTTAGTCTTTTGAACTGTTTCCGTGAAATTTTTAAACTTTTGTAAAGCACACTCTGAGATTCTACACTTTCTTTCGTTTCCCGCGCTTTCGAATTCAGTTTTGTTTTGTCCGCTGGCCTACATTCAAGAAAATAAAATACTATCGTCGCTTCTCTCTCTTTTTGTCAACTTATCCCACGTCTGCAATCTGGTTGGTAAAAAAGCGCCAAGTTTAAAAGTGCACAGGAAAAAAATGCCAATAATAATGCCACTGAAATCTAGAAAATAATTGGTGGAACTAAAATTTATGAGTCTAAGTACTCCTTATAAATACTAGGGGTACTTATAGGGGTTACTTCTTATATCTTCTAATGTCTGTTTCATAATCAGCTTTGGAAAAGGAAAACGAAAAACGCAATTTTTTTCGGTTATTTTTCTTCAAAGAAGCATTTTAAACACTATATGAACACGACGACAACCCTTTTGGGAGCCAATCCAGGTGGAAGTCTCTCATCTAGAATTGGTTCAGAATTAAGAGACTTTGCAGGTTGAGAGCCTACTACCGGAAGCCTACTACCTCTTAAGGTTGAGAGCCTGCTACCGGAAACATGAATAAAATAACCAATACTGGACCTTTGTAGCGGTGAATGCCTACCCAGTAAGTGCCCTTCCTAGTACAATAAGTGTACGATTACAACGCGAAAAACTGGGATTTGCATGAAAAAAACATATTTCGATTTTACTTATTGTATTGTTTTAATCGTGTTTGGTACATAAAACATTAGATCTAACAAAAATTAAATTTAAAGAATATTTATGTAAGATAATCGATCGAAGAATAAGCTTTTAGCAGTCCTAAAGTGCAAACACCCCTTATGTATCAGACACCTGTACAATATTTCTATTCAACATATCCTTTTACGAATATGATTCTTATCATTTAAAATGTGATTAGACACTTCAAATATAGTCAGTGCGTGCGTTTTCTTTATCATAACACAGTACCAAAATGCTAACATATTTCTTATCGGTTGATTCTTTTAATGATTACCTAAGGTAAAGGTTTATTTTTTTAATTAATTTTATCTATTTTTTTTTTCTATCCTGCTTCCGTTCAGGGTTGCACGAACCACTAAAAATGTCGTAAAACGTTCGTTAATTGGGAATCTTACAGAAAGTCATAAAAGTGTGAAAACTAATTGAAAATACAATTCGAAGTTCTCTAAGGATGCTCGTTAAAAAAACTATAAAACACTAAAATAAAATGGTTATTCTTACTGACTGCAATTTCACTCGACTTCACAACACGCTCATCGAAAAATTAATTCATAACTTTGAAGAATATATATGCTTAGCATTGTATTTTTTAAGACAATGCAGGTGTGTTTTTAAATTTTAAAACGTGAGCTGAGTGGTTTTTGAAGTTCGATCAATAATTACTGTGCATAGTAACTGCAGCTTTATCTGTAGAGGTTAGTAGAGGAGATTAAACTGAAGAAGTATTTGGCGTTATATCAAGCTTACACGAGGGGCATTAGCCTAGGGGGTGCGTGCCTTGCGCGGGGGACTTTTTAAGGGGTTCCAACGGGTATTCGATTTACATCTGGTGAAAAACAACCGAAACTCCAGATCGACAGCCAATCGGTAAGCTTGAACGCAGGACTTTTCACACTTTAGCCATCGACCATGTTCAGCGCCTTATCCCCTTGGCCATGGTGTGGCCTAAACAATTTAATTAGTTTATGAGTTTGGAGTTGTAGATGACGCTACCTTTGCTCGTGAAATAAAAAAATCCACGTTTGTGTTACGTTTGAATAAGTGTAGATGATAGTTTTCTTAGGATCTACTGTAAAAATAAGACACATGAAAAACATTTGAAGCAGATACTCTGACATTAATCCTGAAATAATAGATGGACATCAGTTGTTAAGTGTGACATCCTGTTATGACTGAAATGCCAAAGTAGTTCGATTTACGTTCGACCGCACATGTTTAGAGAGTACTGCGAATTTTACAAGACTGCGTACTATGCGTTATGACTGCGTTATTTTGAATAATGCCGACTGCGATGCCGACTGCGTTATTTTGAAGAAGTATGCAGATAAAAGAAATGAATTAGAAATTAAACCTCTGATAAAGTTCGGAAAAGCAGTTCACAGCGTCTGCCATTTTGTGAACCTGAAATTCGTTACGAATAAAGTTAACAAAAAATGATTTCGTAACGGCAGCTTTTAAAAAATTATACATGTGGCGATGTATTTTTTTTACATAGTTTTATGTAACGCAACGTTTATATTTTTATAATTGGTTTTAAATTCTCAGAAAATTTAATCAAAAAATTATAGCTTAAATTTAAAGATGTGGTTTTAATACTTGAGAAATATAGTTTTGCACGAAACTCACATACATGGTCAATCGCGAAATAAAATGTCTTTGACAGCATTTCTGACTAAACCATTAAAAACGCACAGTAATAGCTCACGAAGAGCATTTTCAATTGGTTTTTATGGTTATTATTTAAAATACCATTTTTAAATTCTTTGATCAGAAAAAAAAATCTCAACAAAATTAAACTTATCCTTTTGCTGAAATCCTGAAAGTAACATGCCACATCTGCATATCAACTCATGCTAAATCTATCTGCTTCCCATGCTACAAGCAGCTGTTTTTTCAAGTTAGGAAAAGAGAAGGCTGTGTTGATAGCTATAAGATGAACTTGTGGGTATTTTATGTTTTGTGCATGGGTAGTCTGCCTTACTCCTTATTTGTGTGATGGGGAGATCTCAATATACTCTGGAAAAATCTGAAACAAATCACGCTACTAAATATGAGGGTTTCTCCCTCCCTATTTGGTGTTTCCGTTGTCACAGATGGGAAGAACGGGATACGTCTATGGGTTCAACCTCCCTCTAAAATTTCCATACTACATTATTCCAAGCAGAAGAAATTTTTGAATATACTTTTCTAGAAGTGGAAATCCTGTATTTGGATCTACTTCAGCAGCTGTTTGATAATAATTGAAATTCAGAAAGAGTCAAAAACTTTTCAGCCACTCCCTTTTTCTTTTATTTTGAAAACTGCAGTACATCTAATTAGAATTACCTGAATGGGTTGCTCTTGCATGTAGTTTAGGTCTTCACAGTCTAAAAGATAATTACTCTATGTTAAACTGCCTACTGGATGATCAGTTAACCCTCCAAGCGGTTGCGACATAAAATCCCGTCCACTTCATTCCAGTTTTCACTGCAACGCATCTGTAATCTAAATTATTTATAACACTCAAGTATCAAAAAATATGTTTTGATATTAAAGTTTATAAGTAATTTAGGAGCTTATTTTTGAATAATTATAAATCTTCTTCCAAAATTTTATTTTTTTATATCCTTAAAGCTGCATGAAAATTTCGTTGTGAAAACAACTTTACATTATTTGCCCATTTCCAAGATGCTCAGAAGGTTAAAAAAAATTAAGATACCTCAAACTTAGAATTTATATGCTTGAAATGATAAAATTAATTCTACACAAACCCACCAAAATATTGTGGACAATGCGAAAACATATAACATAACGTTGAATTTAAGGAAAGTTATAGATGTAGTGATGATTTATTTTTATTCTGCATGATTAATTTTCAATAAAAATTTGATACTTAATTTTGATACTTTTGTGGCAACCTGTATGTCCTGCAACAACTGTAACCGGTTTCTATTGTTGTATGTGTTCAAAGGTTTAGAGATTCATCACCGACAAATTTAAAATCTGTAGGATGCCGCTGACTGGAATTGAGTCATTTTGATCACTTGATAAAAAAATGTGCTACTACGGAGTCAGAAACTGCAAAATAATTAATAATTATTGAATAATTAGAAAAAAATAAAAATTCATTTTTAATTGATAAGAAAATTTGATAAAAAACTATGCTAGTGCACAATTACGGGATAAAGTACATATTTATTTTAGATGTACCTACAAGGGGAAACACTTTACTCAGAATACAAAACTTGGAAAATGTCATCTTCGAATCACAATATAAATGATATATTTTCCTGGTAATATGAAATTCGCAGCAGCATTTGTAATGCAAAAGAATGTTTGTTTGCCTTTGAAATATACCGACAGCTTAAACCACTTTGAAAGCTTAAGTGTCGAAAGAAATTTTTGATTTTGAAAAAAATATTCTTTTTTTCTGTTCCTCGACGTCATTATAAAAAGATTATTGTAGCCGAATAAGGCTCATTTTTCATTCCATATTACATATGCCACATTTTCTCCTAAAAGCCAGTGTGGAAAATGTTTTCTTTGGTTGTTCGTGGTAACAGGTTTTATGGAAAACACGTTTGATAGCAATTTAATGCTTTTCACAGATGACAAAATTATGCGCAAAGCACAAACTTCAATTTAGCACAGGAAAAAATAAATCTTGCAACGTATATTAGCGATAATTTCGATATTTCCTTAATGCATTTTTACATCGATTAAAATATTTTTTCCTTTGATTACTTGAAAAAAAGAAATTATACATTTTCTTTTACAGATTTTTACTGAGTGGTTTGCGCTACGTTGAAAAAATGTATTAAAGTATAGATCTTCTCCCTTTTTCTTAGTGAGAAATGCTTATTAACTCCGTTATGATTTCCTTTCTTTTCCTTAGATTTAACCATTAAGTAAATAATTGAAATTATTTATAATATAAGTATTCATACGTTTTTAACATCTCTGTAATATGAAAAATATATTTTATTTTATTTCTTTGGTAAAATCGATTGAAAAGTGCTTTTGGGATGCTAATGTATGTAGCTATTAGATGTATGAATCATAAGGTACTATAAACCACTCGCTAAAATGATTAAACTGTTTAAATAAATTTTAAAGTGAACATGAAGTTATACGTGATAATATAACTAACTTGAGGCAGCTACTTTAAAATTTTGCATTCGTTACTGCGGTTCGTTTTAAGGACTGCAGGATATGTGTTATCCTTTAAAAAATATTGCCCATCGTGTCTCTTGCATTCCATGGCATTCAATTTTCTTTTCTTTGTTGTTACAAATTTAGCGTAAATATCGCATTTATTCAATGTTCACTACGTTACCTTCTTTATCTTAAACTGATATCCCACTAAAATTAGCTAAATGCATATTTCAAGCCTTATGGAGAGTAATAATAAGGCCAAATAGAACAAACGATATGCATAAACCTCAGGTAACCCATTCTGTTACCTGCCCACTGTGTTGCACATGTCCACCTCGGCACCAAGAGTTAAACTTAAATTGTGTTTTAACTTCTATATTGAGATAATTAACCCTTTTGAGAAAAAAAACATTAGCCAATGTGGAAAATGTGCACCCGTTGCCATTGTTCTATTTAAATACCAGCAACAGGGCGGTTGATCGAATCGCCCATTGTGTGCCTCACAGCCCATTGTTTGCACAGCCAGCTGTGACAAAAATGTGTCAAAAGTGAGAAAACTATGAGCTCTACATACACCAAAATCTATGCAGACCATGTGATAGTGACCTTTTAGATACAAACCCAATTTGCGCTCAATCGAATGCACTGTTTAGACGCTAGGACAATTTCAAGAATTTCCATCCATAGAACATTTTGTAAAATGTTTTTCGTAGCCCAGTAAAAAAGATATAAGTCCTATACACACCAAAGTCAATACTGGTGGTGTGAACGGTGGTCTATAACATATATACCAAATTTGAGCTCATTCGAATGGACTGTTTAAGAGCTATTGTGTAAGATTACATATACACAAACACACATATACATACATACATACATCTCGTAAAAATAGCATAAATGAATTCAGAATGCCTCAAAACGTGTAAACATATCATAATCTCCAAGTCGAATTTTTTCAGGATTACAATATTTTCTTTATATGATACATGTTCGGAAAGTAATGTAAGTTCGTTCATAATTTTAAAACTTTAAAAATAAATTAAACTAGTTTGTCGTTCATTTTTTTATTCCATTACCCTTAATATAAGGATATTCATGTCAAACAGAATACACTTTAAAACGACACTAATTACTCTCTGTTGTGCATATTTTATTTAATTTAAAAATTTCTTAGAATATACAATATTTACTAAATCTGAAAATATTAGAAACTGGATCATTGCAAAAACAATACATGCTGAACATATAAAGTTTCGAGTCTTAATTAACCTTCTTTAAAACTCACATAATTCTTTAAAACTCACATAAATTTGAAGAGTGATTTTATTAAGATGAATGCATACTCCTAAATGCTCTCTCTTAATTGAGGAATAGAAGATGTGCATTTATTAAGGCATTTATTAATGCCTTAAATGTTTTATGTTTTCCATTCTAATATTGACTTCTTCTTTTGAAGTTAAAAATTCAAATTATTTTGAATTATTAAACACAAATACAGGATTTATGACGCACTCAATGTAAAAATATAAGAAAATCTTTTATAATATTTACTTTATAGTCAAGCTGATACGATGATTAGCTCGAAAATATTCATTAAGCCTAGTAAATTTTCAGGGAATTGTTTGAGGAGTACACATCCACGTACTACTACTTATTAAATGTTAGATGAGTGCTATGTAATATTATTGTAAATAAATCCATTCATTTAATCGAATCTAATAAATTCATTAGACTTTAGAAAGCATTATTGATAAAATAGAAAGTACTCCAACATAATAATCATTTACTTAGACTAAAAGATAAAAACTTTAGGCATGCAAATTAATTTTAAACATGCAGTCTTGCATATATAGTATTCATTTTATTTACATTGCATTTCTCTTACGCGCATGCGTGAAACATTTATTTATTAATGGAGTTCATTTGATGAGTTTCATAAAGGAATTAATAATCTTTTCGGTCTCTTTTTCTATTTATTCCATAAAATAATTATTTTAAACATTTTATTTCTCGAAATAATTGTTAATTGAAAACACAGCAAGTATAATTAAAAATATTAACATCTACTTCCAACAGACGTTAAATTTGTTGTAAGAACAACATAAACTGCTTATAGCATTTCCATGTATTCTTCATACAGCAGCTATTTTCCTGATTTTCAAGCAAACAACAAAATAATAATATTGGTCTCTATCATAAATGATACCACATGCTTTGAATTCATGAAATATTTTACGAACATTATATCAAGAAAATGTTTTAATATACAGAATTCAATTTTATTTATAAGGTGTGAATGTTTTGTTACGTTATCTAAAAATACAATGTAATTAAACGTTGTTTCGTAACGCTGAAATAATCGACACTGTTGCTGACATTGAAAAATTAAAGTGAAAATGGGATTTTCTCAGAGATACCTTTACGGTATATTTTGAAAATATTCCAAGAACAAGCATAATTCGTTAAAGAAGTTTATTGTTATTGCTTTGGAAAATTCAATGTCAAATAATTAAAGATTCACCGTTAAAGGAAAGTTATTGATTCAGGAGCACAATTTTAAAATATTTTGTAACTTTCAGTTACATCTATTTTACTTAAATGCATGCTGAAATACTTTGAACATAACTATAGTTCTAATTAAATTTGTTATCATATAATTAGTTCCAATTCTAAAATAGTATAAATTCTGTATAATTCACATATAAAGAAACTATGTTCATGCAAAATTTCACTTCAGTTTTAATTCATAGTTTCTTTACAGTCTTTTATCTTTTTAATGGTGCAAGCTGAAGTTCATAAAATGATAAATTTCAAAGCTTTATTAATGGCTATCTTTATCAATGTTCCTTTAGAATTGAGTATTTGCTCAAAAATGATTAATCATATTCTATTTCCAATAAGGAGCACTAGCCATTCATAGCCACTGGCCACTATAAGGTTTGAAAATCTTGTCATTTTATCAAGGAGAAACCATATATTTGATATAGGATGATCATCGACTAGCGATGGTCGGCAGATGGATGGCAAATGGTCGAAAAAGGATGAGCCTCTCAAAAGGGAAATACTCGACTTCCTTTTAATGATTAGCTAGATAAGCTCCCTCTACCGACTCATAGCGATCAGTCATGATACAATATACTACTAACGCACGCATGCACGCAACATAAACTTGCTGCGCTGTAAGAAGACGTTATGGTTACGACTCTTAGCGTCTTCTTACAAGCAATTTTGTTTAACTCTTTTAAGATAAGTAGAAATCATTAATTATTAATTCTTGAAGTTGAAATTAGAATTCCTGCATCCAATTCAGTGGATGGCACCTCGTAGGTGGACAGTGTTGCCACCTATGAAGGAGCGGATGAAATGACAGCCAAACCCATGCAGGGAATCGAATCCGGATTAGTGGTGTGGTTGAACGGTTTCCTAGACAAGACACGACCCTGACGGCAAAAAATAGAAGGCAATATAAATAATATTTTGCATGTTTATATAATTTAAAATCACAACAAAATGAAATAGCTTTTGAAGTACGCATTTTTATACATACTTAACTATTCTTAACTGTCTTCGTGACATTATAACGATAATGTAATTGTAGAGCATTTACTTGTCTGTGAGTTTAATGCAGTGGTATAACAAATATTTACTTTTGATAGACAAATATTCAATAAAACTGCCAAACGTAATATCATTTCAAGATATTTATTGTAAATTAATGATTAATAATAATTTAAAACATTAACTTAACGTTGATAAGAAAGAGAGAAATCGTCAAAGAAAATATCACAAATAGACGCCCACTAATTGAATAATTAATAAATGTTTGGCATCACAATCCAACAATCAGAGAATGTGCGTACAAAGTATGCCTGGAACGTATTGAAGCTATTACAGAGACCAAAGGAAATGTCTCCAAATACTTACTGTCAAAAGATATATACTTTAAAATTAGTACTTTAATAGTCTCGTAATTTTTTAATATATTTGCATCATAAAGGAGTAGGGAAGGGGGCCCAAAATGATCCCTTAATGGGAAAACTTGCAGACGCCCACTAAATGTTAAATAAAACTTTGGTCCTTTGACACTATATTTTGCATCATAAACATATTTAAATAATATTTTAAACCCAAATTGAAAAAGTTGTCTAGACTCGAAAATCTCTAGTAACGAATGAAAAAGAATTTTGAAAAAGAGTCTGAAAGATCATTTTACCCTAACCCTAAGGCAAAATGATCCTTTATTTGAAAATGATTGTAAATTGTTTTTTATAGGCAAAATAGAAAATGTAAAAATAATTATGACCATAAATAATTAAACAAAATAAGTTTTACAATCGTATAGTATGCAAAATTTATTATTTAAAGTTAAAAAGTGTCACAAACAATAAGATGGAAGATTTCTAAATTGTAAATAAAAAATTTTGGCCTTCGGTAAACGCACAAATAAATTAAATAATATAATGGGGAATCACGCATTTTTAGAACGTCTGAAGGTCTGCCATTATGACTGGGATCCGGTACTGGAGTTTCTTCAGTCGATGGATCATTTTACCCATCAGTATGGCTGCCCACTTTAGGTCATATTACTGGAGCACGCCGAGAAACATAACAAACTAAACCAGTGTAATTCACATCTAAAAGAAAACTCTATTCAGTAAACCAAGTCATATCTCAAGAGTGCGTTTCGAAATAAATAGGAAATTTAGTGCTTACATTATAAGAGATGATAAAAACACAATTTTTTGAAGAATTCTACTCAGACGCGTAATACATCGATGGCTAAATATCACCATTTTTCTTCTTGATTTGGCATAGCTAGTTTATGTGTTACCTTGTAGATAGGGCTGTTTGTCTGGAAGAAAACATGTGTGAATCGTTTTGCCCACTAGGATCATTTTAGGCCAACTTCCCCAACATGCCGTTCTTGAATATGAAATACAATTCAGACTTAAAAGTAAGCATGTGAATAAAAATAATCTCAAATTACATGCCTTCGGAGTAATTATTTAATCAACATTTATGTGGTGTTCAAAAATAATTGGTTGAAACAGTTATAAGAATAAATTAGTAGCGTACTTTAAACTTACAAACTTATCTTATTGAATATATGCTACAATGAGCGTACGAATACTCGAAAGAAAATGAGTATATGCTGATCTTAGTTTTCAACCAATCAACTATAACCGGATCCCTACGCATACCTATAGCCTATCTTTGGAAGCGTCGGTTAGACTTAACGACTCTTGTTGCAAAAAGAGGTTTTGTGCGTTCTCTGCATTTTCAATGGGCAATAAAATCTGGGATATACCATATATATGTTAGAGATTATAAAGTCAGATATATAGAGGAATTAATTAAAATTCATGAGTAACCATCATTTTATGTGTAAGTACAATTTTTATATTATTTGATTGTTTAATGTTATAGCTTTTTAGTTTTGCTTGTATTTACTTGTATTGAAAACGCTGATCGATAGTAGAATTTTATAGCTATAATTTTATTTTGTCCATAATATTGGTTTACTAATCTAATTTTGTTTTAATATTTTAAGAGTGCTTTCGCAAGAGGAGCAATATTTGTGTGTTAAGCACTTGTATCTTAATTTTCACGCCTTATTTATTTTGCACACTCACCTAGTAACATTCGTAAACGTAGCGTGATCATCTTATTTTAGTTTGGGGTGGAACACTTTAAGAGTAAAAATATCAACGTTTCTGATTCGAAGATTTTGAAAGTTAGAGTAAAAGATTTTGAAAGTTTTAATACCAGTGGTTTTCTAAACAAAGAAGCAATACTCTTTTGGCAAGTTTATCTCTGATAAGAGTAATACATAGTCATAAAAACAGCATTCTACGATCCTTCTGCGACCGATCATAGTCTTGAATATGAAAGCTGCAACAAAACTAAATAATTTGCACGAAACGATCAAATAATGTAAAATTGGTACTTGCGAATAAGGGGATGAATTTGAATCAATATATTCAGAAATTGCATATTTAAAAAAACTATATGGATTATCGATTCTTGTATACACTCAAAAATGAGGGCGCACAACAATAAAAAACCAATATTTTTTTTTATTAAATGTAATAAAAATATAACAAAAATATACTAAATATAATTTTTTTTTATGTATTTTAAAATTATTACATATAATAAATACATTTAAAAATTTAAGAATAATGTATTAGTTGACAATTTTTCGTATGTTTTAAAAATGAGTACATAATGTGCTAGAATTAATTTGAGTCTATGTATACTCATGCTTGAGATCATACATGTACTCAAAACATGAGTACATGTGCTTAAGTCTAAAATACCCGGAACTATTGCAAGTTGCCAAAATATTCAGAAATGAGTATATTTTTTTGTTTCTAAGAAACTCGTTTAAACAGTGCACTCTGATGCCTTTTATTTTTTATATTAAATTCTTTAATTATATACTTGCTGAAAATAATAAAGGAATGTACAATGAATAAAAATAAAATCCTGTACAGACTCTGTTTTTCTAGCTCATTTTTGTAACTAAAGCAGAGAAATACCATTTTTTGTGACTCTTCCTAATAATTTGGCCCCCCTACTCTAAATAACCTTTGAACGCTAAAAAGTATTCATAAAGCTTATGTTTGTAATCTTCATAATATTGCATTATGTACAAGCAGTAGTTACGCGAGTTATGAAAACCAATACTTACTTTTGCGTTCCCCAAATGAGTGTATTCAAAGAAGAGAAAAAAAGCAAATATACAAATGGAAAGTTGTATTTTGAGCTCCGAAAAGTATTAATAATTTCACGGGAAAGAAAACATTCTGCGACTTTTATGAGGTTTGCCGGAGATTAAGAATCTCTAGTGTGCCATAAAACCGTTTCTAGTGCCATAGAGGCTAGGAAATTACACTCTTAAACAATAGTAGCAACTTGGTATCATTTCCCAAAATAAATTCAAGAAGCTATTCGTTAAGGGAAATTATTTGTTTATCCATGATACGGTACTTAGACCACGCAGGATTTAAATAACTTTTAACTTCTGATAAAGCATAACTTTAAATCAACTGTTTTTGAAACTATTTACTTGTTAAAAATGAGATCAATTAGATTAAATGTCGGAAGAGTTTAACTCTTTTGGTCAATAAAACATTTTGCTGATTTTTAAATATTATTAGGTTGAAACATCAGCAACAAAATTTCGTTCAACAAGAAATTTTTGAGTGTTTTAAAGATGATATTTTATGAAAGAGTAAGCAGATGCCAATCAAAAAATTGAAAGTCAGTTAAGAATATCAGTTACAATTCTACAAAAAGAGAAAGAAAATATGTATATATGTTTCAAAGTCGTAGAACAAGGAGCTCTCAAACATACATCATTGGGTAAAGTTACCTGTTGATAAAAACAAGTAAATACAATCCTATATCTGGGGAATGCAACGTTTTTCCAGATTCCTACTCAAAGAACCAACAGAAATCTATCTCAAATTGATTAACCAAATGTCTTTTCTGAGACGTTCTACACTGTATATAGATTGAGCTAATAATTCTTGAGTGTTCTAAGAAATGCTAAAAGTTTCATTTCTCGATTTCCCCCCTTAATATCCTTAGATATTTTTGACACTTGGAATAGCATTCTTTAGCTGAAGCTACATTCAAAATCTCCCTAGTCACCAATACTCTCTATATCTAAATGCATCACAAAAATGTTTCCGCAGTAATTAATTTTCATAGATGTTTCTAAGATTCGTCTCAGCAAAATTATTCATATGTGATATCTATTATCCTTTTACGTTATTAAATATTGTTTTTAAATTTCTTGACATTATACTGCAACAATTAATTTTGTATTAAATATTTCTTTTATACATTGACCGAATTATTGCTGCGTCTTTTAAATTAATAGAAAAAGTTTTTCGTAAATTATTATTTACGCTACTCAGGCAGAAGTTCCTTCAATTAACCTTCCTTAGTTGTAAAAATTCTATGAAACATTGTTGGTTTTATAAATTAATCATCATTTGCGCAGAAGATAAATGAATTCCAGTGTTTCTTTCAAAAATCAGGTTATTACTGAATCAGGCTAATGTTAGATGAAATATATGAAAACCTTGTTTTGGCATGAAATTAGTCATGTTACTGTTACCGATTGTTAATCAAACTACTTTTGAAAACATTATAAGACCTCCCATTCCATAATTGCATGTATCAGCTGGATTGGTAAATTAGGATGAATAACATAATCACAATTTATAATTATATACAAGTATCACTAATACTGACTAATAAACACATGCTTGTTTAGGAAAGTTAATAGTGTATTTTGTTTTGTACATATTCCATTTACATTCTTATAAATGCCGTAATTTAGAGCATTTATGATTGGGAAATATATATGTTGCTCCATGCGTAAAACTACTTTTATTTTTAATGTTGAATCATTTATTCTTAAGGCGCGTATACAAAATGTCGCTTCATGTAGCAAACCTATTTCATAACAAAAAATAGTATCACAAAAATACGAGACATTTATTTGTAATTTTGCTTCGAATGTCTGTGCGCTACCTTTTTTTTTAGGTTCAATTAACACTAGCTACCATAAGTTTTATCATCCTGACACCTAATCAAATGCACACTTACATATAATTAACTTTAAAAACGCACGCAAATTTTAAATTCAAAGTTACTTTAATTAGGTGCCATTCATACATTTCATAATAAACAATGCCTCAATGTATTTGTTGATGATTCTAATTGCTTGACAAATTCAACACTACCAACAGCAGATATCAGCTTCTAAAAACATACTTTCAGGCAAAAAATTAAGAAATTAGTATTTTAAAGCGAGCAGTATTTCTAAGATTTAAATCTTTGAACAGTCGATAGCACGATTTAATTGCTCTAATTGTGAACAGAAAACTAGTACTTTTGAATGATGCAAAAGCGCTCGTAATTACATTTACTCAACTTAAAGTCAAATTTCAGTACAAAATAAGAGCAATGTGCATATGTGTTGGTTTTAAATATTAAGGGGGGGTATGGGTACTTTTATAAACTTTGGTATTGTTCTTAAATTTTAAAAACTGTGTCCTTTATGTATTTCTAATATATATTAGTTCATAATTAGTTCTTGCAAAATCCATTCTATTTTTTCAAGTAGCATAGGGGCTTTTATCAGAAAAATGTTATAATTTCCGCGTCTAATTTGCGTAAATTTGTTTTCTTTTTCCAAAAATTTTTACTTTTATCATTAGCCAGAAAACTAGTTTTTCTAATAAAATGCATCAAAGTTCATACACTTTTCTTACTGCAAGTAGCAAAACTTTATTTTAAATTATAAAAAATATGCTATCGGATTTCATCTTGCTATCAGATATTAAATTAAAAAATGAAGGAAAAATAATTACTCTAGAGTTTATGGAAAGTGCGTCAGCGTTTAAATGGCGCATTTAGTTGAGCACAAACTGGGTATATGTGTACAACGGGTCACGGTCTCATGATCTGCACAGATATTGGTGTGTAGAGAGCTGATGTTTTGTACACAAGGTTGTCAAAAGTAATTCTTATATATTACGGACTAAGGACGCATTCGATTGACTCAAATTATGTACGCATATTATAGGTCCCTGTATTACATACTGCATAAAGTTTAGTGACTGAATGGCTTACAGTTTTTTGCAGGGCTACAAAAAAGTATTCTCATTCATTGCGGATTATAAAGTGAAATAATTTTAAGTGTGCTGGCGCCTGAGCACTAGATCGGATTGAGTTGAATGTATTTAAACGCTTGGTAAATATCATGTGTTAGGAAAGTCGAGTGGAGTCATTCGAGATTCTTTTTCCATGTCATATCAGAAGGGCATTGTGAAATCTACGTCATTTTAAACACTGGTAGAGCCTTAGAATATTCTACAATGATTGCGGTTGAATAACACGCCTTTATTCTATAACATATTCGCTGCCAATAAGCGTTAATGCGTGATGGTTGTCTAGGGTGAGATAGTAAAGAGTGTAAGCTGAATTTCATCTATCAGCTTTGTGAATAACTAATTAATTTTTCAAGAAACACTCAGCTTGAAAGGAATATGTGAACTTTTGAATGTCACGACATGAACAATTTATTAATAAAAGCCATATTTTATATGTTAAATTGGCATAAGAAATTTGGCTTGTACTCTAATATTTTTGGTCAGGCAGTGACATATTGAATACAATCGTTTTATTCACGGAATCTACAGCTAGCTCCGTATGGTGTTGCCTTTTAATATTTTGATTCTTAAGAGTTTTATCTTTGCAAGACTAACATTCATTTCCTCTTAGATTGAAAAATTTTGAAGCGTCCGCTGGGTGCCGCTGTAAAAGGTCCACCAGAAAAAGTAAAGTAAAGTTAGGGACAGGGGCAGCATTTAATCGAGATCTTTTCATATCTTTTCATAAATTATTTCTTGTTATACGAACTTCGCTTTTTAAATGAAAAAAGTAAACCAGAATTCCGGACATGTAACCGGATGTTAACATTTTTGCACTTAATGTTTCATTACCATCACAATTTCTTTCCGTAAACAAGTTTTGAATTTCGCTTCGTAATTAAAAAAATAATAATAAAATAAGAATGCATTCTATGCTGAATTCGAAAGCTTTCCAAGGAAAATTCCGCTAAAGGATTTTTTAAACCATGATTTTATTTGATTTTTATTACTGCAAAAACCTTCTCCTTTTTTATAGACAAAGCATCTTTTTATTGCAAGAATGCTCCTAATGAAAATTTCACGTGGTTGTGTACAGAATATAATCTGAAAACAAATATATGAGTATTTACCAAATATTTTGATTACAAATAATCTTCTTGTCAACACGCTTGTTTGATCTGGGATTATGCATCAACCTAGCGTTTTTATTTTTCAGGAAGAAAATTCTTATGCAAATATTGTTTCACTAAATCTTTAAGGTTTAGAAAATACTAGTATTTCTTAAGTATTGTGAAGTTGTAACTACTCATTTTACTTATCAGGCATAAAATATTGGAAATATAATAATAAAAAAAATATATGATTAAATCAATACGTGTTTTTTAAATATTGGATTTATATACGATCAACTGGGGCTATACTTTGACCTTGATTGGACAACTTCGTACAACACGAAAGATTTAAGGACTATGATCAAACATTGGTAACAGGTTTGTGAAGGAGATTTTTTTCACACTTACCACCTTCTTAATTCTTTTCCTCATTACCCAATGCGATGTAGATCCCATATTTAATTTCACTATCCTTTTTTTTGAGTTTTTAAAAGTTTAACCTATTTAAAATCAAGCATTTTAACTTTTATTTATGTTTCGATTATTCCCTACTTCGGCTTTCAAATTTTGTATTTCGTTTTCTCCCGTACGCAGTATCCTTTTATTGTGTATTTATTTCAGCCTGACTTCCGCCTCCTAGGTTAAAAATAGAACTTCGTATGTCGGTGTGCAATCGTAACGAGTTTTCACTCTCTCTTCTGCTTCCGCTCTGCTGGCACTTATTTTGGCATACTTAGAATGCCATGCACTGACTTTCTAAATTATCCAACAGCTGCTTGATTACTTTAATTTCATTGGTCTAATTTTATTGTAACTCTGCGATTGCCGCGGTTCTGACCGATGTCAGGTTCTGTGCTGGAATCGTATTTTAACTCACTTCACCTCAGTTCAGATGCTCTTGTATCGGGTATTTTTTATCACCAGATGCCATCACCAGATCGTTTTTAATATACTTATTTTAAATAGGCTTTAAAATTATTTTTAAAGTTTCTTACGTCGTCGTAATTTATCCCAACTAAAGTGTTTAACTTAAAGTGTGAACCTGTGGTTGTTTATTCAATCTGAGATAATTCACAACGGTAATTAAGAATTCAAAATAGTTAAAGGTATAGAGAGGATTGGATGCCGACCCATAATCGTTAAAGAAATTTCTTCGATACGTCACACGTGAAAAGCTTTGGAAGGTACTAATCTTCACTTCTAAAAATTAATTACAAAAATAGTGTTGCCATTAAAAATTAATAAAGGTTATCCCAAACTATTGAATTACCTTCTAACAGGGTACAAAGTACTTTCCAAATACACAAACTCTTATTTAGTATGTTGCATTTTTTGTTAAGTAAAACTTCTTTTTCCTGTTGAATGAATGTAATTCTGAAAGGAAAAAAGTACCTTAGGCTGACGTTAATTAAGATTTATTAATTCGGAACGAAGCTAAAAATCATTAACTAATAATTTGAACTTCGTAATTTCAAATTTTCAGTTATATAAATACATGAAAATACCAGACTATTTAAGTCATAAAAATAAAAGTGGAGAGGGAAAGAGTTTAACATTTGACATATATAATATAATGCTGTAATTCATATAATGTCATCATCATCCGTGAAAAAATTTCACTGACACGTTCTTTTCAAAGTTTAATGAATAATTTTTTTTTGGTGAAAAATGGAACCCAATACTTCAAGATGATCGTATTGATGTTGCTTGCAAAATCTGATTATGAAGAAGAACAATCAAACAAGTAAAACTTAGACTTAAATTATGTTTAAAAACAGAACGATTGTTGAATTTGCAAAGGAAATGGCATGGACTAAAATTTTTTGTTACGAATGTTTTTTGGTAATTTTGAAATTTTCAACATCTTCTTGAGCATTATTTTATGTGCAATAAAAAATCTTTAGATTAGACAATTTGTAGTTTCAGCGTCTCACTTCATTCCGTGAGTGACAACTTTTAATTAAATCCTTTCTTTGTATACCTAATCAGTTGGTAAAGTAAACCTTAGCTGTTTATGGATTTTTATTCAGCAAATAAAAGATAACATTGAAATATTTTTGCTGTTCAAAGAGCACCACTGTCAATCATAAATCTGATTTCGAATATTTTGGTCTTTCTGTGTGAAAAGTTTTCATGTTAAGGCGCTAACCATAAATGGTCCTCTGATGATAATTTTTAAAAATATTTTTATTTAATAAATAAAATTTACAAGGGTTATTTCTAAAGTAAGATTCCTAATTTTTTAAAAGAGAAGATAGTACTTCAGGTGAAAAAGATAATCGCCGTAAGAGTCCACACTCATTGCTGGGTCAACGACAGAAAGAGCATTAACAAAGGAGGAATGACGCATGCGCAGAGCGCCGAAGAAGAGAGAGTAGTAGGAGACCGGTGTTCCCGAGGTTATTCAAGTACAAATCATGATGGCAGACGTGGTCGCCGATGGAAGTGCGTTATGTTATCCTATATGAATGTGATTATTAGACGACAACGTAAAGCGATACACAGCAAGGCTTACACAAAATCGGATTCGTCGCTTCAGATGGGAGAGATTGGATCATCTTGTCTAAAGCCATAATCTTGCTCCACCGGACTTTCAACTGTATCCGGCATTGAAAGCCGATCTTTCTGGAGTTACTTCCAGAGCAATACTGAGATCAAGCAGGTTCTGAGCAATTCCTTGCATTGCAGGGCATACAGCAACAATTTCTTCAAACCGATTGCACGCTACCACAAATATCAGTGCCGGTGATGAGTATGTCAAAAAGTAATACAAAGGGCGTTCATGATGTTGAGTTGTATTTGATTTTTGCAATAAAGTTTTAGTGCGAAAAAAAATAACGAAACTTACTTTTGGAATGTGTCTTCGTAGTTGCTATGCGATTTTGTTCGAAATTATCGCTGAGTTTTTCGTCACTTATGAGGGCCAAATAACCTGAAATATATTTACTAACCACTTTACTAACCATGCTGTGGTGGTTAATTTAGAATACAAAGTTGTTTTTTCGCATCACTGTCTTAAATGTGTGGTCTGAGCTGATGGAACGGTAATTCAAAGTTTGCAATTAATCAAAGACTTACTATTTCAATTTATTCATGTTTATACTGAGATGCCACGCATTATGAAATATCACTTTTAAAAGATAATATCACCCACGAGAGAATTTTTCTGGAAAATTAAATTGTCACATTTATCGAATCATTTTTTAATATATGTCTTTGAAGGAAGATTTAAATATTTTTTCTTTCTTTAGATTTGAAAAATCTTTTCTTCTTCTATTATCGGGTATATTTTTTATTTCAAGTTCCATAAATAGCCCATCCTTAAACTATAATCTATAAAACCATAAGGGGAATTATATCGTTTTCCAATTTTTACACTTTATTTAATCGTTCACACCACTCTGCAGCATAAAAAAAGAAACATTTTTTATCTGCTTGGAAAAATAATTAATAAGGTTCTCGAAAGGATTTTTAAAATAAATAAATGTTGAAATTATCATCTGAAATGTTTAAAAAAAAAGTCCTTCGGAATTATAGGTTGCAAACTAGTTCATTCTTTTTCAGGGTGAAATTAAACTCACAACACCATCTGTGATGAGGAAATTTTTCTGGCATTTAATTAGCATTAATTAGAAAAATACATGCCAGAGTTAAAGAAAAAAAATATTAAAAAAATGAAATACAGTTATTTAAATGCATGGTGAAATGATTTCCCCAGACAAATGAAAAATTTATACCAATTTCAAAACTCATTAAAAAGTAATACAGACACAGTATTTACGAAATGATATGGATAAATGCTAATTGTAATACCTTTTTTATAACATATAATCATTTTAGATGATTATTAACATCCTAATCTATATTAGATTTAACTTTTAGTTAGAAAAATTTCAGACAAAAGTTATGACAAGTGTGGTTATTTATTTAATTATTGAATTTCTTTAAAAAAATCGCAATCGCTGTAACGATTGCGATTGTTTGAATATTTTGAAATTGAGACGATTATGAAAATGACCCTGTAGGGTCATTTTCAAAATTCGGTGCCATTTGCTATCCGCGTGTAAAATATTTTTTTACAAGGTATGAGAAAATTTAAATGATTTTTCTTTTTAGAATACTTTTATCATACAATTTCCAGCACGGAAAGATAAATATGTTTTAATAGATTAAATAATATACTATATAATAATTTAAAAATAAAAGAAATGAGTATTGAATATACTGAAATATAGCTGTCCAAATAATAGAATATAAAATATGTTATGCAGAATTACTGCCCAAAATATATAATATCTGCTCTGACATGCTTTAGCATTTTAAAAATAGAGTTGAAATTACATTATGAAAAGAATTTTTAAAGTTTTAAGAAAGATACAGGACTTTTGATTATTAAATATAGCTGTCCGAATGTTAATGTCATGTCTGTTACCATACATTATTTTGAACTTTCTAAATAACAAAATTGAAATTTAAAAACAACAACGCTTAGCATTAGAATGTGGTGAAAAAAGAAATATAAGCAGACATCTTTAGTTGTTTTGTTTGAGCCATGCTTGAGCCATGCCGAAAATCTCGAAAGCTTTCGCCAAGTTTGGCCACTTTTGGCAAAACATCGGTAAATGTATTGTTAATTATATACATATATATATATATACAGATCTATGCATGTACATTATTCATCTCTTTCACATGCCCTTTCGTTAAAGAAGTGCAATTAGTAATACAACCATTCACGAAATCAGTGATAAGTGTTAACATGTTCCAAGCATCTATTCACTGATGCAGCGTTCTCAATTAAATTGCTAGTTTGGCATGATATTAGGAGACACTACATAGCATATATATATATATATATATATATATATATATATGCTATATATTATATATATATATGCTATATATTATATATATATATATATAATATACAATAGCTAACTTACGTAGAAAAAAAATAGAAAAGTAGATAGCATATGGTGCCAATTAACGAGCTAATACTGAATAAAGTGTTT
This sequence comes from Cheiracanthium punctorium, assembly GCA_038373885.1. NCBI lineage: Eukaryota > Metazoa > Arthropoda > Arachnida > Araneae > Cheiracanthiidae > Cheiracanthium > Cheiracanthium punctorium. The sequence goes on from JAWZYV010010984.1 coordinate 181,935, forward strand.
AAATATAGCCTTTATGTATATACACACACACATACATCTAATAATAATAATTAATTTGAAATTGATTCAAGCTGCGACGCTAACATTAATTTTTTTGTTATTATTTAACTTAATTAGCCCCGAAATGAATGAAAGAAAGATAAAAATTATTTTCTCTCTTTCGGGAATAGAACATGCAATCTCAGGAGTTTCAGCTTGACGCCCTACTAACTGGAGACGTGACCGTTTCAACTGCTTTCATCAAAAGTGTACTTAAGCTAATTTTCCAATGCTCGGAATGTGATTTCTCGAGAATCCCTTTAAGATGGGTCAATTTGCGTCAGCGACTGCATGTTTTTTGATCTACATTTCCACAAAATGTCATTCAAGTACGTAACTCCAGGGTCGTGCCCTCTCCTTGGAAGACATCTGTCACGTTGACACAACGTGCATATCTTTTATAAAAAAATTACCAATACAAATCTTAATTATTGTTATCTAAGTTTAAACTAATACTCTATTCTAAATTTAATTAATTATAAGTTTTTAACAGTAACTCTTTTTAAAGCTTTCAAATTTCCTTTCAGCCATTTTATTTGTAAGGCAATAACGCACTTTTAATCATTTCGATTTCCTGCCTTCTGCTATGCTAATCAAATTTACAGCTGCAATCTGTTTTATTTATATTTTTTTCTTCCCATCCTCTTTTCGCAATTATTGATATGAAAGCCTGACTTGCAGTATTGCACTGCTCCCTGACCGCAGTTTTTTTGTTTTGCTTCTCTGTGAGCAGCTGCATGCATCCAAGGTTCTAGTAAAGTCTTTCGTGTTCCTTTTTCTCTCTTACATATGTAATAGCTTAACGGCAAAATTTGACCTCGTGACATACCCCCTGCTCTTGAATGAATAGAGTAGTTAGTTGTAAGTCAACGAGCAGAGTAGAGGTGCGTTGGAGGTTTGGACAAGCACTTGCCCTTCGGGGCTTGTGCCTCTGTCCGTGCCCATAATATATTCTAATTTTATGTGAAAATATGTTGTTTCTCCTTACTTCAATATTGATCGTGTGCTATTTAACCTAGAAGCCTATATTGTGATATTGTGATCCTAAAAATAAAAAATTGTCATTATCGTCAATAATCTGTTTTCTTCAATTACGATGATTTAAGAAATAGTGCATTTTCATTCGTCTTCATCTATAGAGTTCGGAAGTGATGTTTTATTTAGTGCAAGGAATTATTCACACCTTGCATGTTGATGATCGTTTTCTTTTCCTTCGATAAAGATGTTTACTGCATGCTCAAGTATTCTAGATATGTGTGTGTTTGTTAAGATGTTAGAAGGAAAATACGTAAATCAGGGAAAAACCCTGTGTTCAACTAATTCATCAAACACTAACCACTATCATCGATCACATGCGCCTGCATTTTTTAATTCTCTACGGCTCTGCTTCTATATTTATTTTACAAATACTACTATCATCACAATATAATATTAAAATTATTTTCACAAAAATATCTTCTGTACATCATGGTGCCGTGACCAGGCACGAACCTCTTGCGAAGTATGTTGTGTTATATGGTTTTTTTATTGTATTCTTTTGCACTGTCATTTCCACTTGGATTTTAACTTTTTTCGTTTAAAAACCTTTTTGATATTTTGACGTTAAAATGTTCTCAACGTGCTAAATTGCTTTATAAGAACCCTATTGCTTATTTGTTTACTTGATTTTTTTGGAAACTCTAATAGTGCGAAATGTATTAATGTATGTATAAATATTATATCCAAGAAATTTATTTGTGTGTGTGTTTAGTGTAAAAAAAAAAATGATGAGTAATATTTGAGAACATATTTTTATGATAATTTTTCAGTCATTTTTGCATGAACACTTTTATTTGCTGTACTAATTAATTATAGTAGTAGTATATGTGACGTAATTTTTATACGTATACGTAAGAGTAATATATAATTAAAGTAATAATAACATAAGATTAGATTCACTTTTCCTCAACAAGCAATGTCTCTTATTTTTATAACTTAAACTCTTGCTGCTTGTACTTGAGTTTCATAATAATTTTCCCCGAACAGCAATTACAACTTTTAAAGAGTTACACAAACTTATGTCCATTATATATTATTTGATTTAATATAGATATATACATGTGCTTAATTTGCTTTAAATACTTTATGATAATTGTTTTTATTTTGTCTACATAATTTTCATTTTTTAGTGTACCCATTTTTATCATGTAAGACTTTTTACGAAATTTACATATGTTGGTGAAATTTTTTTAGGGCTACAATTTTACACTCATTTTTTGTATATTGTAAATTCCATACCCTATTGCAATGCGAGATATAGTGTTTGATTGCATCATTTTTGGTTACTGGCTGGTCCAGTTTTCCTTTTTTGTCTTTGATGTTTTCAGCGGTATGCATTGTTTTGGGTTCCGTTTTTTATGCAGTTTGTTCCATGCTTCATACTTTTTCTCTATATACTGCATTTTACATTTTGATATTCATGGTACAGCCTCTCTGAGGTACATGCACTCTTTTTTCCTCACCATGTCAAAGTCTGCTTTCGCCACATTTGTTTTTCTTTCCCACGGTTGTTATAATTTTCAGGTCCATGGCAATGCCTTCTGTGGTACACACAGTTATTTTTTTTTTACACACTGCATTCTTGCATACTTAAGTCCATGGCACAACATGGCATCATATTTTTTTTCCAATTTTTACCTCACAATATACCTTTTATGTCATTTTTTACACAATTTTATGGTTGAAGTATTGATTTTTTTAATCTCTTGAATTATATTATTGTTATCTTGCACACATTGTGTACTTTTAAATGAGTGCTTGAGCCTTGTAATGTGAATAGCCTGATCCCCTATTTGCATTGGATAGTTCCGGTTTCGTGTTTACAAGTCACATAAAGTTTTTTTTTTTCTTAAATTTTCAGTAATTTTTTACACACAGTTATTTTGCATTTTTTGCCAATGACGTGTCATTTATATGACATTTTTCTGTATTTTCTACTATTCTATGCATATGTGTATTTTTGATTCTTGGAAGAAATTAAGTGAAATCAAACAATTTCAATTTTCTCCAAACTACATTTTTTGCACACATTTTTTTTTCAATTGTTTTAAGACACACAAACTGTTTTGTTATTTAGAATGTTAAAACTTTTTACTGTTTTGTTATTTTGGATATTTATTTAAAATACATTGTGTATGTTTTATGTTTATAAGGTTAATGTGTTCAGATATGAACAATACTTGTCATTTTAAAATAATTTTTTTGGTACCATAAAAATGTTACAAGGATCCATGTTGAAGCAAAATAAATGGCCTTTTTGATGATGATAATAATAAAATCCTAGGTTATGAATATTATGCTTGAGAATTATAATTTAAAAAAAAATATTTTTGGATCCTAAAGAATTAATTTGAGAATATTATATGTGAAAGTTGTCTCTCAAACAGTGAATATAAAAAAATTGCATATGACGATAGTATATTATTAGAATTATGTTATTATTAATTATTGTGACAAATATTTTTATATATTACAACTTTTGAGATTGAATAGTTTTAATTACATAACTTGATGTGTATTACCAAAGTTTATTTCCATGCCAAATATTTTATGTATATGGTAACAAGATGTTCTTCCAGGACTTTTTTTAAAGACTGTTACGCAGTTGTTTCAGTGTTTTGAACAGAACAGTTATACCAATTACCTTTAAATTCAAAGTTTTATTGCGAAAATGTTGCATATAGTAATTGAATTTGAGCTCATAAGACTATGCATAAAAAAAAGGACTTGTGTTAAAAAGACTTCTTTTATTAGGATACTACTTGCTTATTGGTGATATGTTACAAGAACTTTTCTGACTGTAATTCGCAAAAACTATATTTGAACTGCAATATTTTCAGTAAATACGTAGTCACCTTATTTTTTTCTTCAAGGAGTCTGAATCTTCAATATTGCTTTAGAAGTGAATATTTTTATCTTGTGTTTTGCTGATTGAATATATAATGCGTACATTTTTTCTCTCCTAAACTGGGGAGTATATGTCACGTTGACACAACGTGCATATCTTTTATAAAAAAATTACCAATACAAATCTTAATTATTGTTATCTAAGTTTAAACTAATACTCTATTCTAAATTTAATTAATTATAAGTTTTTAACAGTAACTCTTTTTAAAGCTTTCAAATTTCCTTTCAGCCATTTTATTTGTAAGGCAATAACGCACTTTTAATCATTTCGATTTCCTGCCTTCTGCTATGCTAATCAAATTTACAGCTGCAATCTGTTTTATTTATATTTTTTTCTTCCCATCCTCTTTTCGCAATTATTGATATGAAAGCCTGACTTGCAGTATTGCACTGCTCCCTGACCGCAGTTTTTTTGTTTTGCTTCTCTGTGAGCAGCTGCATGCATCCAAGGTTCTAGTAAAGTCTTTCGTGTTCCTTTTTCTCTCTTACATATGTAATAGCTTAACGGCAAAATTTGACCTCGTGACATACCCCCCTGTGCATCTTTGAATATGAGTAGTTAGTTGTAAGTCAACGAGCATGGAGTAGAGGTGCGTTGGAGGTTTGGACAAGCACTTGCCTTCGGGGCTTGTGCCTCTGTCCGTGCCCATAATATATTCTAATTTTATGTGAAAATATGTTGTTTCTCCTTACTTCAATATTGATCGTGTGCTATTTAACCTAGAAGCCTATATTGTGATATTGTGATCCTAAAAATAAAAAATTGTCATTATCGTCAATAATCTGTTTTCTTCAATTACGATGATTTAAGAAATAGTGCATTTTCATTCGTCTTCATCTATAGAGTTCGGAAGTGATGTTTTATTTAGTGCAAGGAATTATTCACACCTTGCATGTTGATGATCGTTTTCTTTTCCTTCGATAAAGATGTTTACTGCATGCTCAAGTATTCTAGATATGTGTGTGTTTGTTAAGATGTTAGAAGGAAAATACGTAAATCAGGGAAAAACCCTGTGTTCAACTAATTCATCAAACACTAACCACTATCATCGATCACATGCGCCTGCATTTTTTAATTCTCTACGGCTCTGCTTCTATATTTATTTTACAAATACTACCATCTTATCACCATCATAATATTAAAATTCTTTTCACAAAAATAAATTCTTCTGTACAACATCTATTTCATACACATACATATGGACGGGTGTATAACGATCATCAACGTATTCTAAAACAGCTAAACGAAATTGGCCTGTAAGATAGTGCTGTGAGGCGAATTATTAAGTTTATGCTGTACGCATGCGTGCGTTAGTAGTAGATTGCATCATGATTCGTCACTATACATCGCTAGAGGGCAGTTATGTAGCTAATCATAAAAAACGTGGTCGAGTATTTTCCTTTAAGAGGCTGATGCTATTTCGCCGGTTTGGTGCTAGTTGATGATCGTCCTATATCCAAGTACGTGATTTCATAACAGACATTGAAGTAATGCTCAATTAATCAGTTTGTTTACTTGTGCTATTTTCAAGCCTACACGATGGGCTTCTGCCTAGGGCGGGGATGCCCTGAGTGAGCTCAGTTAGTCAGATGATGAAACTTACGAATAGATGCATTAGTTTACATATGCATCTCGGTAAGCATATGCTATGCCTAATGCATATTCATTTTTTCTACAAACTACCGCTGAAATAAAACAGTTTAAAGCATTTCGTACGCTTAAATGATCTAAAACAAAATATAAGGATTTTATAAATAAATACTTTTTTCTTTCAATAAAAAGTTTCAGAACACAAAAAACCATTCAAAGGATAGACGGAGAGAAAAATATTCCTAAAGCCATGTACATCCTTTTCAGATTTTCAAACCTTTAAATGTAAATGTTTACGGTTGAAATGAAAATGATAAAATATACAAAAACCTTTATGTTGTGTTTCTGTATTATTTTCTCAGAGAAAAGCCGGGAAATGTTATTACATCTTCTTGAGTTGGAAAATAAGAATTTTCATATACTGTGTGATATGAAGCAAAAAGAGAGTTTCATTTTCCCTTGTGATAAAAAAAGAATATCGCGTATGATATTTTTTGTTTGTAGAGAAACATTGCTGAATTCATATTTTGGAAACAATTCTCCGTTAATTTTATTCTCGTAAAACGTTGAAATCTCTAAGTTTTCAGAACATCATAAAATAATGAGAATTTTCATCATAAGCTGTATGAATTTGTGCAAGAACAGCGTTTCTCATCTGAAGAAACACTTAAAACAGTAATAAAACTGAAGGAACTTTTAATAAAGAAACAAAATGACTTAACATTTAAAAAAAATGACTATGCTTATCTGGTATATGTGCGTGTTTTTTCCCTTACGCGAGTGTTGAATTTCAAACTTAATTTGTGTTAAATAACTCGGCTGTTCGAGTCTCGTTAGGGGGAGGCCCCCTAACCCCCCCTAATTTTTTAGTTTCATTATTGCCATATTAAAACGATATTAACTGACTATGTCATTTTATCTCTCACCCCTTTTTCTCTTCTTTTATTCTTCCTTTACATTTATTTCATCGACTGGAAGTAGGAGGGTTTCCTGATCTTTCCTTGCAATTGCAAACATGGGTCGATGATAACTGAAGTAACTTATATAATTTTTAGCATCTATCTTAACACACAAAAATTTTGCTTTTCGTTATTTGGTATTGTTGCTTTAGGCGAGTAGGGTTGCTGTATGTCGCCTGGTAACCCTATTGGCGAGTCATCTAGAGTGGATAAGAGTGGATAAGAATCCCAGGCTGTTAGGCTTATGTTTAAAATTATTCTTTTTTCCACTTTCACATTCGCTAGCCCAGTGCCCGATGCGTTTACACCTTTTACAAGTTATTCTTGATGCATCCTTAATTTTATGAGTCGGATGGCCCGAGTATTTTCCATAATTTTTATTTTTAGACGCAGGTTCTCTAGGAGAAGCCACGAAAGCACCCTAGTCTTCCGCTTCTCTGTCATCGTTATGCCTGGCATTGAATTCTTCCACTACTTTGATTCTGAGTATTTTTGCCTTCGGAAGACAGCGTTTCAATTCGCCAAGTTCCAGTCGCCATTTTGAGAATGAATGATGCAGCCTCGAAACGAAAGTTAAAAATTAGCAAATAAATAAATTAATCCATTTGGTGTCCATAACCTTTTATAAATGTTAGCAGAGTTATGGCACAAAGATAGTAAGCGTGGGATTTTAACATAACATGTACTTTATTAAATTAGAACGGAAGAAACAGGCACATCATATAACAAGGTAACATCAAGAAGGAACAAAGTATAGAAGAAGTAAAAAGAATGCGTGCGCGAGCATAGTTATAGTTAAGTAGATAAATGTTTATTGAGGGATACAGAATTTAGGAGGATAAAACATCGCACAGTAAAAAAATAAACAATTCAATACCCCACAATTTTCAATAAAGGGGGTGAGAGATAAAATGACATAGTCGTTAAAAAAATAACGTGTGATCATTTTATGTTAGTGCGGAAATGTGTAATGAGTTTGTGTATTAAAAACGCATGGTTGGGTCCACCATTAGGCAGATAGCCTTCGAATGGCTTTGCCTTAATGAACAATACAATACGGTACAATATAAAAACGTCTGCCGGAACGGTAAACATTGTATGCGTCAGAGAAGTTCCAGATACATTAAGTATAAATTTCAAACTTCCCTTTATCGTATAAATAGCATCTTTCATATTTACTAGTGATTTTGAATGTTATGATTGCAAACAAGGAAATAAATCAAAAAATAGTCTGCAGCTTGTGTGACGAAAGGTAAATTCATCATTTTGAAAAGAAGCGTAACGAATCCATCGAATTTATTGAGCAAACCTAGGGGGTTTAACTCATGAAAACTGTTTTTTTTTTTCAACAGGCCGGCATTTGCCGATTGGGCACGGTCCGCTACCAATGCCGGAAAGTATTATGGCCATTTTATTATGGGGGCACCCAGTGACTCATGAAAACTGTAACGGGAACAATGTGAAATCACGGATATAAGAAAAATGGTGATTGGCATATGTAATTTCCGATCTGAAATAACGGATAGAGGAAAAATGAGAGCAAAATATTTGTACACATGATATTTGTATATAATATATGTGAAAGATGTTTTAAGAAGTAAAATATCAGAACATGCTAGGAGATAAACGTATTACATAGTTAATAACTACTATCAGGAATCTACAGAAAAAAAAATGAATTTTCAGAGAATAAAGAACCAAAAAGTGAATTCCTCTTAATTCGTAGAAAGCTGAAATCAGCTAAAAAGCTTAAGAATCTCATCCCTGATTTGGGAAAAATGATGATTGGTATGTGTAATTGCCTATCTGAAATAGCAGATATGGGACAAATGATAATTGGTGTGGGTAATTGTCAATCTGAAATAACGGACTTGGAAAAATTCATGGTTGGCGTGTGTAACCAACGCCCCTTAGAGAGGAAAGCCGCGGCGCTTACTTGTGACGTCACACCGAGTAGGTAAAGCAAAGCGTTTCCTCTCTAGGGTGCGTTGGTGTAACTGTCAATCAATACTACACTGCAATAATAGGTTCACGTTACAGTCAATAATTCCAATGTTAAGAACCAATGAAAAAATAAAATGACTGATGAAAAATAAGAAACGTGGGAACCACAAGATCAGTCACATGGAAACGGTGAAATTTTAGTTTAAAATATATAAACCTATCTTGAAATTTTAAATTTATTTATTCATTCATTTATGTTTTGTAATTTAATTTATTTTATTCAAAATAATATTGTTCAAAATTTTGCTACGATGTCAATATCTTGCGAATAAGTAAATATGCATGTCAATAATTGGCTCTTAATCATGTCAAAAATACTAGAAAAAAATTGCTGTTGAGTTTCCGTTCATAAGACGGAAAGTTTTACTAATTCGGCTAAATGAATGGAAAAATTTTCACTAATTTGACTAAATGAATGGAATAAAGTAATGAATGAAATCGGTAGTACCGATCTTATCCTTAAAGAAAAACTTTGAAACATAAATATTGCTTTATAAATGAGAAATTTATTAAGAAAATAACTCAAAAATTTCCTTAAAGTGTTAATAACCGGTGTCTTTACCCTATATCCTTACGGTTATGCTGTAATTAGGTACATTTTCCATTGCTTCGAGAAGTATTGTTAGAGTAGTTTTAAATATGAGCATTTTTTAGAAGAATATTTACTGCCTAAAATATTTTTTGAGAAGTTTCAATGAATTTCGTAAATAAATAATTCCGTGCTACTTTAAACTTTTTTATCTCATTTGATAATTCATTTTTTTAAATAGGTGCATTCCCTAAAGGGTAAACATTTAACCAAAAAATCAAAAAACATCATATAAAATGCTTATAAAACTGTTTTTATACATTCAAGCTGTTAGGAAAAAAAGTTTAAAAAATAAATAAAAATAAGAGAGAAGCTAACGTAAAATGACAGAAAAGTAAAATATTTTTCATTTACTTAATGGATATTGATTTAAGGCTCCTTTTAATTGTGTTGTTAATAAATTGTGTTTTTTTTTCAAAAATACATTACCCAAAAGAAAAAAAAAAGGGTTATAATTTTTTCTTTAAGAGTCATGAATAAAACTTTGCCATTTATTTTTACTTCTTGTAATACCCGTGAGATCCGAAACGTTTAAATTCAACATTTTTCAGCGTGCTATTTTTATAATTAATGAATTTATAAGAGTCAATTGGATTAAATTTTAATATTTTAATCTTGTTTTATTGCATTTTTATACGAAACAAAGGTGTATTCGATGAGTTTTTTATATAGAGTTATGCGTTCTCATAGTATGATGTAGGTATGTGTAAGTTTTCAGTTATTGTTAATGATGATGATGGTATGTTTTACACGATGAATATTCATCAAATAGTGCCATGGGCAAAATTGACGGATCTGGACGGGCAAAATTGACGGATGGGTAGTCTGCTCAGTATTGCTGCCGTAGAGAATTATTCTGGAAAATTGATCACATTTTTAAAAATATCAACGAGGAAGGCGGGACCATCAAAAATGTATGCTGTCATCAGCTCTGTGTCTGGACAGTTTTCACAGTTTCTAAAAGTTTTTTACCCTCAATATCCATTTTCATTCCCTGTGATGACCATTTCTAAGCCCGACTATAGTTTTTATTGTAAGTCGATCCTCAACGATATTGCAGAGCTGGTAATTTATTAGAATTGTGAGTGCTCCCTCAAGTTGAAATTGGTTATACCATTTCTGTCCAATATGTTAACATTGACAAAGTTTTTACTATTGAAATTTCTGTACTCCATTGCCGGTTTGTCATCATGTCCGTTCCCTGCAATATTGACATGTGCTGGAAACCGTTGAAAAGTACAGATTTTACTCAACTAATGGAGTTCTTCAAATCAAGAGGGGGTCTTGCTTGTAATGAAAGAGCCAATATCTAGAATTGCTTGTAGGACTACTTTTGAGTAGCATAATAACAATTACTTTTTTTTACTCAGAAACAGGAAGGGAAATATAGATGTTGAGCGCTGCCACTATCGCTAGAAGCTCACTGGTGATGTTAAAGGCTATAGATCCTACCCCAATTTTACGTTGATAAGTTGATTTCTTGGAGGAATCAGAAGCATTCCGGAAGCTTTATTAGTAACTGCTTCATCAGGTGAAACGACAGTACAGGCGAGTACAAAGTCCTTTCTTGATACCGTTCCTGAGCAATGTGTCAGCAAATGACGCCTGGATGACGTCAGTCAACTTCTTCTAATTACATAGATACAGAAGGCTGAGTACAATTTTATTGCTTATAGAAAGCTAGGAATAGATCTTGGCAATTAAAAAACTTGTTGAATACGAGTTCATGTCATTTCTTCGTCAAGTTGAATCTTTTCAGTCTTGTGTGGCTACTACAGTTTTTAAAGGTTTTCCTAGCAATATGTTCAGGTATATGGATTTTTGCCTTGTTTATGAATTTAATTAGATTTAGAAGTTGAAATTAAAAAAATGATAATGGTTTAATAAGAAAAGTATTATGTATAAAAACCTCACTGATTTTTAAATAATAAACTTACTGTTTCCCGAAAACTGCGTTAAATATTTTTATATATTTGTGCAATTGAAATTTAGTACAGAATAATTATTCTTCTATTGTACTCACAAATTAGAGCTGTTTTATTTTATACTCATTAGTGCTTAAAGGAAAAAAAATATTTGATTTTAGATATGCGTGATGAGTATTATAGTAATTAATAAACCTTTTAAAGTATTCTCGTTTATTAGTAACATGATGCATAAGAGAAACCAATTTAAGTGCATTTTCATGCTTTTAAAAGAAGGTAGAAGACGCAAATTGCACATATACATTCATATAATGGATTAAAAACTACGCATTCTTAACACATAAGGAAATCAATGTATCATTATTATAGATATCGCAGTCGAAAATTAAAATTTGAACTGGTGCCAATAAAACAGCGGGTTTTGAATCTCTAGCAAATCGCTGTTTGTAACATAAGTCTTTTGTATGATGAAGAATTTAGTTTCACAAATCCCATTTACTGAGAAAATATCCTTCTCGGCGGAAGCATATATCTTTAAAGGAGATATGTCAAAGATTTGTGGCTAGATTAGAAAACGTTAGGATATCTTACTTTAGCGCCAGGAGCTGTGTTTCAGCCGAAGTCATTAATCAACAAATAGTTCGTAATTGTTGGTATGGGACATAGGATTTTCTGGTAGAATTTTCGGCTTGAGTGAAAGAAATCAGACAATTCTATCCTATCCTATTGATTCATTTATTGAAGAACTTGTACAATTTCCTTTTTCTTTAATTTTGAAGCACTTAGAAAAAACAAGAAAACATAAAAACTGTATTTTACTCATTTTACACCACGGCTTCTCGAAATGCATATTTAATTATTTTCATTTATTAATCGCAAGTATTTTAATGATAATTATTAATTATAATACTGTACACGATGAGTGCAGTTAAAAAAATACACTATTACAGTTTATTACGATTTTTAAGAACTTAGGAAAGTATTTAATTACTCTTGGAAAGTATATTTAATTACATTTATTCCTTAATTTCAAATAATTAAAACTCAGTTATTAATTATAGTACTGTACATGACAAGCCCAGATTAAAAACTATCCCTAAAAGAATAAAAAAGTAAATAAATTTATATAATTCGAACCTTGGATGTGTTTCTTTTAGTTTAGTAACTCATGTTACTCGTTTTTCAAGGTGACAGTCGTTAATGTTGTTTGAGCGTGTACACAAATTAAAGTTACTGTTTAAATGTCAAAACGATTTCTGTTTGTGTGATTTCTTCGCAAAGTGGATTTTCATTATTCTCTTCCTGTATATATTTCAGTGTATGTACAACTAAAATTAGAATTCATGCAAATTAATTTTATGATAAATGTATTTAGAAAAGTCTATTTATTACCTTTATGTAATTTGTTTTACAAAACATATTTAAACTCCATCCCTTTTAGTTTTATCTAATGCATATTTTTGCCATCGAATATCGTTTAATAACATTTGTTCCATGAATAAAGACAGTTGAGTCAACAGTTGAGTGACCTCAGAAAAAAAAAAACATTTGGACATTCAGAGAATACTACCTCGCCATTCTTATATGTGTAAAAATATGACAATAAATTGAAAAGTATTTTTATAAGTACTTTGGCATGATTCATATTCGTTATTTTTAAATGGAAAGCAGCTGGCCATTTTAAAAACAACGATTACAGTTTTGATGTTTTATATACATTAGAAGATTCAATATGAATTTATTTCATGTTTGATAAGCATATTTTTACCTTACTCTGCTTAAGAAATAGGGAAGATAGTAGTTTAAATGATGTTAAATGTGATTTTATGTGAATCTTTTGTAAATCCCTCGAAAAACTTTTTTGAATGTAATTCTTTACGACGTCAATTTGGACAAATGATCGGCTTACTCAAATAACGTCAGATACATTGTCGTTCTATATAACATAAAAACGAAAGATGATGTATAGGGAATAATTTGAAGATAAGACAACTTTGGGCTTTTGACTCGTACAGTATTTACCTTCAGGTTCCATTAAATGTTTCATTTTTCACAGCGCTTTTTCAGTTTAAACGAAAGATATGTAGGATTATGCATACATTTTATATATACATGGGGTTTTCTTTTATCCACAGAATGCTCATTTCCTCTTCATTTGAAAAAAAATATTTAAAAGTTTTATGCCATCAAACTGTACTATATACAGTTCACAGAGGAGGATATGTAATGAAATTTAGTCAAACAAAATTTTTCTTTATCATGAAAATTTAATGCTAAACAATTAATTTATATTTGTATATATTCTAATTTCACACATGCATGGAAGTATTATTTAACTAAGAAATTTAATCTTTTCGCTACAAGGCTGTTTACATCTGTTCTTTTCCATCGTAGCAAAGAGAAGACGAGAGAGAGTTCATCTGCGGTCACCGTTGCTTCCTAGCTTCAGTCTTTGAATACCCCGGAGGCTTGGGTCAGTACTGGAAGCAAGTCGGCGCCACAGATCGTAAAAAAATAGCTCTGAACGACTTTCCAGCTGTGACCAAGATTGATTTTTACTACAAATTAAGTTCTGTATATTTTTTATGAACCATTAAAAGTGTATTCAAAACTTGACGATTCCAATTTATACGAAAGCCTAATGCGCATTCAATATTTTTATGTCTTCTCTTTAAATATTTTTCAATAAGAGATCGCGGTAGTCTGGTCAGTTGAATCTTGGTTCTAATCAAAGCACCGGAGGTGAAGTAGAGCAAAGGATGGCAAACTGAATCGGAGTGCTTTGAGACGAAGTACGCTAAAGGTTTAACGTAAAATCTGTCATGGTTCCATTCTCGTCTATGTTAAAACGATACCTCTGTGGGTACCAATAAAGGTTCAGGTCTCTCATCTGTAATTGTTTGAAAATTAAGAGACACTGTAGGGCGCGACGTAGGTCCACTTGTTGTGTATTTCCATAACAAACAGGTCAACATGTCCTTTGTAGTGGCCTATGCCCACTCGGAGGATGACCGTCATTGGTATAAACATTAAAATTTCTAATTTTATTAATTATTTCTAATCAATAAACACCATAATATTTGTAGATAACATAGAAAATTAATGTATAGTGAATGTACATTTTAAACCGTTTTAAACTTATTATATAATAGTTCTCTCAACACTATTTAGAATAACTGTATAAATTATTTATAAAAAGCATCTCACAAACTGTAATCCACGAGCATTTTATTAATTACGTAAATTAAAGCATTTCGAAAACTTTGTTTCCTTTCTACCGTGCTCCGAAATTCAAGATTCTTCAAGCATAAACTTTTGTGAGCACATCAGTTGTATTAGTTAAATAAATTTGTACGTATTTTTAAGAAAAAAATGAATAAGTAAATATATTTAAGTTTGGAAATTTAAGATAAAAAATATAACTTAATTCAGTCGATTTTAATTTTCAATTGTTCCGTTGCCTTAGAAAAATAGCTCATCTGAAAATCGGAGTTGCTTTGAAAAATTTCTTTTTCAAAAGAATAAAATTTAATTGTTTAATTTAGATGGTGATTGTCTCGATTCAAAGCATGAAGTGATTCTTTTTCTCGTATCAGTATACTTTCGATGTATGTATTTTATAACGCTCTTTCTTTTACAAAAGTACAAGGAAAATATTTGCTTTAAATTAAATAATTACCTCTTTTACACTCTGATTCAAAAGTTCAAATTCCTGATTTGTTTTGTTTGGGCTAATTATCCAATGTATAATATTGTTATAATAAATAAAACTTCTTTTTTAAAAAACTAGCAATCATTCTGTGGAAAGTGAAACAAAATTTAATTGTCTTGCATGGATAGCTCAGAATATTACACTTGTATGATTCAACTTAGAATTGAAATTATTGAATTAATCAAAACTTCAATCTCCTTACTTCAATTAATTGATTGTCAATAAAGAAATTATATTGTATAAATTTCCAGGGTGTCCCAAAAATGTGGCTACGGGTATTAATTCTTTATCTATTAGAGATAAGGGGACAATGTAAACTGAAAAAAATGTTCAAAACAAAGAAGGAAAAAAGATTACCCTATGATAACTTCTCTCGTGATTTAAAAAAAAATTACACTTTTAAAAACTGTATACAGCCCCTGCGCAAAAAATTCAGAATCAGAAAAATGAGTCCCATACATTTATGAAGTGGAGTACAAAATACCAGTTTTTCATCATAAAAAGTCTCAGATATATCTTTAAAAAATGTGATCAGAGACTAAACATGAATTTGAATAGGAAAGTTTAGAACTCGAGCGCAGGAAATGATTTTACTTCGTAATTTATGCACGAACCCTGAAATGGACGTCATTTCATTAGACGTCATTTTTTGTCTTCCAGAAAGTCGTTCAAGACATAAAGTCGTTCAAGACATAATAGTCGTTCAAGACATGAAAAGTCGGTCAAGACATAATATATTTATCTTTATATTCCTAAGACTTTTTATGACGAAAGGCTGTAATTTTATACATCACAATATGAGTCTATGGGGCACTTTTTACTAATTGGGAATTTTTTCGTATGAAGACTGTAAATTTTTCAAATGTGTAACTTTTTGATAAATTATAACATAATTTTTTTGGAGCAGCCTTTCTTCCTACTTTATTTTGAACACATTTTCATTTGACACTGCCCACTTACCTCTAATAGGTAAAGAATTAAGCCGTCTTACGACCTTTTTTGGGACTCCCTGTATACGCATATGAGCCAACGATAGCAAAAAACATCGCATAAAACTATTTAGTCATAAACAAACTAAATTTCAAATAATTTTAAACATGCAATCATGTCTAAGTAAATTAATTGCCCTAGATACATTTAAAAACAACTTTCAACTAGAAGTAAGTATAACTCATTAAAAACTCTTTACATGTTTTAAAAAGCTACTCCTGACTCTATGAACTGGTAACCTTTTTGAAAGAGTAGTTGTTTTCTATCCACGATACATTCATTAACAAGAAAAAACCCCGAGGCATTGATTCAGACAGTTTGCGAGTAGAAAATTACACCTTTTTATGACAGATAATGTCTTTTTTTTTCTTTATCATTCTAAACACCTTTGCTCCATATTGATTTTTTATCATTTTTGTAAGAATGTTTTAATTATATACACAAAAATATTTTTTGAGTACTTAATGTGCATATTGATTGCATTACTTCATTAAGGAATTAAGTGAAATATATTAGGGGTAGTTTAGAACAGTGTTTCCCCCCCTTTTTTTTACAGCGACGGATCGACAAAAATAAGAAAACTGTTTCGCCGACCAGCGCGAGCTAAAAATAATAAATATTGCATAAAAATGTATTATATTTATTAAATCAAACGTTATATATATATCATTTTTAGTGAGTACATTTTCTGCTGTTTATTTTTTATCCGTGGATTTGCACTAATATCTCGCAGACTGGCACCAGTCTTTGGCGAACATTAGTTTCACTTAGTCTTCCAGACAACATTTTTTAGAAATCTTTATAAGTCTATTATTGTATTTTTTAATGGAATAGGCATCTGCAATATAATTTCTTTAGTCTGCTGATTAGTATATTTTAAGAAATTCGAAATGCCTTTCTTAAAACAGCAAATTTACTCTAGCTATAATAGGAGAAAAAATATGTTTGAATAAATGAATAGTTACTGAACCTTTTTTAGTCATATTAAGTTAAATACATATCATATGAAGGTTTAATAAATTTGGGACTTTTAAGCAATTTATATTTGTTCTAGTGTTTGAGAATATAAGTACTTTTAAAAATTAACAATATGAAAGTTACAGTAATCATTATCATTATATTAATGGCATACATTTTACGATGACATACTAGTTTTATTTTTAAAATTTAAAATTTTCAATAAAATTGGATTAAATAAAGTTTTATTACCATAAACCCACGAATTTAGTGGGAAATCTAGTAACTTCAAAATCATAACTTCGTACAGTTTTAACGGATGTTTGATTATGACATTTCTTATATAATTGTATGGAAAAACACCTAAAACCTACGTTTTATATATTATCAACATCAATATAATAAAAGGAAAGTTTTTCAGTTTGAAATGAGAATATTTTAAAGAAGAAAAAAAATGAAAGAGTCAAGATTACGATATTAGTTCATTGAAAGAAATATCAAGTTTGAGGCTTTTTCCCTTTACTTTCCTTGATCTCACAAAATCTTACAAGAGATCTGTCCCACACCGACAATTACGATCCTAGTATCTGTTGATTAATGATCGACTTAGAAACGTGGTTCCGGGGAGTAAAATAATAAGATATCCCTACGTTTTCTAATCTGGCCGCACATCTCTGACAGATCTCTCTTAAAGATATATGCCCCTGCAGAAAAGGAATCTTTTTCCCCCGAAAATGGGATTTACGAAACTTAATTCCTGATTGTATGAGAGAATTATCTTGCCAGAGATGTTTTGTTCGAAAAACGGAAAGTAATTTCATTAGCAAATGCTCGTTTTTTTTCTTTCATTTTCTTTCTTTTTACTGTAGAATTAGTGAAATAATAAAAGATAAATGCTTCGCTTTTAATAATTGCACGCGATGGGCCGTAAGTCTTTCCAAAACAAGCGATTGGCGATGGAAAAGCGATGAATGAAACTTGTCAGTTCACTTTATGGTTTGAAGATTAGCGTTCACTGCGCATTAAACTGAAACGCAGAGCTTGAATATATATTTTATTAGAGCGATTAATATATTTTATACTTTTTGATTCAATTATTGTAAAAGACACGTGCCACTTTCATGTCTACGAAAGGTGAAGTATCTAACAAAAAAGAGACCCAAACAGCCAAGAACACAAAAGCTCAATAGTTGTACAATTAAAGAAAAATATATTTGACCCGAAACGGTGAATTGAGAAAGGTCGGGAATTCTATCCTAACAAAATACATAATGTAAAATGGGTCTGCTTAATACAGCTGGAGCGCTGGAACTCTGTAGCTGTACCGACAGCTGAAGCACTGGAGCTCCGTAGTTGCACAGTTACAGAAACTAACCAACAATACAGAGAAAATACAAAAGAGAATCAAGAGACATACTTTTCAGACGCTTTTCTACGTACTCATCAAAACTATTCAGGCATTTATCGGAACGCAGGATTAACTTGCTTAATCCGTCTTGGTAGAAATCATGTCCTTGCACGTCATAGTTGGTCAAATTCTCGGCAGTTGTTTTCAAATCACTGTTGAAGAGAACCTTGTTCCATGTAAGCTTTCTGGCAATTTCGGAGCTTGGGGATGATAACTGGGTGCGGAATCTGACCTATATGGAGGGTTGTGCCGAACGTCCTTGATATTTTGTACCAGTTCTTGAGTTTTGTAATCAAAATCGGGTCCTGCAATGTCTTGCAGGAGGATGACAATCTCACTCAACATGTCAGGGTCTCCATGGTCTCTTCAGACAGTGATATGAAAACTGTTGAGAATTCAGTCAGTGGGCAGAGACTTGATTTTTACCAAGATGAGTTAAACAAGTTGCTCTTGCGATCCGATAAGTGGCTAAATAGTTTTGGTGATTATGTAGAAAAGTGACTGGCAAGTATGCTGTACGGGATGGCAACGTTATCAATAAAATAAATTAAGTTGTCTCGTTCTGCAGGTGGTTCTAGCAAAATATAAAATTAGTTTAAATGATTTCCGTTGGTGAAGTTTTGAAGAAAAAATATTTCTGAGCATTCTGTCTATTTTATGCTATGTATCGCTATAGTTACGAAATTAAAGGCTTATTTAGTTGAAGTGCATAAGTTTTTTACTGGTGTCCACTACATACGAAGCTGAGATTGCATATTACTCACTCTTAAAACGCTTTAATGCAATAGTTCCCCCGGTAAAGGATGCAGAGCGTTTGCTGGAGGGGGGGGGTGTAAGTGAAAAAAATAGACAAAACGCAAGTGATGATATATGACTTAAAAATCATCTTATTTATTCTTATGTTTACTTCAAAACATACCGATTTTCACTTAAAAATATTTATTCAAACTTTAACATTATTTTGTGGAAAATAAGACTAGATGTTTAAGAATAAGAACTGTGCTGAGAAATATGAGGGGAGGGGCACCATCGAAAATTATCCTTTGCTGGGGGGCACACTCTTAAAATGTAGAAACGGCTGCTTTAACATATGACATTTTCATTTTCTGTATACTGTTAAGAAATAATTTTAAGAAAAGCTTATACAGTTCTATTTTTTTTATCCAACCTTGTAGACAACCCTTCTACCCTGTCTGGGTCGATTCGACCCATTTCTGAAATTGATCTTTCGATATCTTCCACAGGTTTTAATTTAGATCTTTCAAACTTCATGTATTCCTCAAAAATGTGCACCAGTTTAATATGTGAGTTTTTCAGAGTCGTAAGAATTTTCTTTAATCACCCTGTAAAAAAAGTGACATTTTACCTGTCTGGGTCGAATCGACCCATGTTATCATTATGCGTAGAAATACATGGAAAACCCATTCATATTTTGAACAGACTTTTATTGTGTGGTTGATAGATGATGGCAATATATTGATCATGATCTATTATCTCCCTGGTTTGCTTAGCCATTTCTTTTTTAGTTCAATAATATGGCAAATCGCAAACGTAAACTTTCTGAAGAACAGATCAGAAAACTCTTACAAGAGCTTTCAGATTTATCTGATATAGGTGAAGATGAATGTGTTGAAACAGATGAATCAGATCACATATCGAATGAAGATATTTCTGATGAAGAGATAGGTACATCAGGTATTGAGAAAGCATTCAGCCAGCGTCTACGTTTGTTAGTAGAAACAAAACTGAATGGTGTAAAGTCACTCCTACTTCATGCAAAGATCGGTAAGTAAGCTAATTTAAATTTATAGTTATTTTTCATTTTATTTTTACAAAATGTATTGTTTATTAAAAAATGCTGATATTCCTAACAATTATTATTATTATTATTATTATTATTTATTTATTATTTTTTTGCTGTATAGACAGCACAACATTATGAAATTGAGTCTTGGTCCTACGCGTTATGGAATTCAGCGAACAACTGAGCAGTCAATAACAGCCGTGAAACTTGCTGGTGTTTATAAATCAGCAGGAGAATCTCTCAAAGAGTTGTGCAGCGAAGAAGATGGCCGAGCTATTTTTCGTGCAACTATGTCTTTACAACGCTTTGAAACAATTAGGCAGTTCCTTAGGTTTGACAACAAAGAAAGCAGAACAAGTCGTCGGCGCCTGGATAAATTAGCACGAATAAGATCATTATTTGAGATGTTTGTTGCACAATTTCGAAGATGTTGTGCCTTACGAATGTTTGACGATAGATGAACAGCTCATGCCATTTCGAGGTAAGTGCCCATTTAGGCAATATTTACCAACAAAGCAAGATGGAAGTATGGAAGTAAATTATGGTTGATGTCAGATGTAAAAACAACATACGTGTGCAACGCTGAAGCGTATACTGGAAAGCCTTTTCATGGTGAGCGTGATATAAACCAAGGAAGAAATGTTGTTTTGCACCTGGTAAAGGCAGTTGATTGCATTGCTCGGAAAATAACGGTAGATAAGTTTTTCACCGATTATATCTTTGCAGAAGAATTGTTAAAGAGAAAACTAACACTTGTTGGACCTCAGAAAAAATAAACCGTTTATTCCTCCTGAATTTCAAGCATCACCTGATAGGGCTGTATTCTCCTCAGTGTTCGGATTTGAACAGGATAAGACTAATATGTTCCAAAAAAATATAAGTCAGTGATTCTTCTTTTCACTATGCATCCGGACGCAAAAGTGTCACAGAAAAATGAAAAGAAACCAGATATAATCTTATATTATAATGAAGCTAAAGGTGGAGTGGACACAACAGATAAACTAGCTTCCACCTATACATGTAAAAGAGGAACAAGGAGGTAGCCGGTTTGTTTGTTTTATAATATGATTGATCTAGCTGCAATTAACGCTTTTGTTGTTTTCATGCACATATATCCATCGTATAATGAACGCAAACTTTTCAAAAGACGGCTTTTTCTGAAAGAACTTGGAAAACAGCTGACAGACTCTCAAAGAAATCGCCGGGAAAAAACGAATGTGTTGGTAGCTATAAACAAGAAGTTACTAGCTGTAAAAGAAGGCGATGCAGATCATTTGAAAACACTTAAGCGAGGAAGATGTAAAGAATGCGGCCCTAAGAAAGAAAAACTCAAACAAGATGTGGATCTTGTCAGCCATTTCTTCGTCAAGAGCATGCAAATACTTATTGTAAATATTGTATTAATACGTAAAATAATATGTAATGTTCAATAATATTTCATATGTAAGTAAAATATGTAGAAATAAGTAAAATAGTAAGTAATTATTTCGTGCGTTTAAGTATTTTAACAAGCCGAATACGCAATCAAGGAATCGGTCGAACTGGGGGGGAGGGGGGGGAGAAATAGTAAAAAGGAGATATAACTGAAGTAAAATATACATACTTAATCATTAACTAATAATAGCATCCAAAATGAGCCAAACGGGAACTATTGTAAAAGACTTGAGTAAATCTATACGAACTGGGTCGATTAGACCCATCCAGGTAAAACGTAACTTTTTTTCAACAGGGTAGGAAGGTTAAATTATGAGCAGAAATAAAAATTAAGGATTTGTATCTCAATACATACGATAGTTTTTTGTCACATATGATAACAGACAAGAAACAATCAAATTTACTATATCAGTGGAAATGAAGAATAGACCAAGCAAAAAACTCTCAAACCCTGACTGACTCATGACAAATGATCAGACTAAAGCCATAAACAATATCGATGTAATAATAAAGCTAAAATAATATAATTCGAAAGCATGAAAAATACAATTGAGACTTTTCCCATTAAGTCGCCAGAAGATAGAGTAGAAAGGTTTTCATGAAGAATTATCCACTTTTGTGTTTCTTTACAGAATTATGGCTGCAATTTTTTAGACAATTGTACACTTAATAGCCAGTATAGTTCTTATGGACTGGAGCTACCCTTTGATGCTTTCACGTTTGGATGTAGCGTCTGCTAAAAGTGTAGGGATTATGTTATGTAGCATAACTGGGTGCATTTAACACTTTCGAATTGAGGTAGTTTGTTAATTGCATTGTAGCAACGGATTATTGTAATTCTTCACGGTACATATTCCCGGCTATAAAATATTCGATACATTTTGAAATTTGTTTTACAACGCGTAAAACAAAGGAAATGTAAGGTTTACAATATTACTTTTTCATTTTCAGCTCTAATGTTATTTAAAAATGTTTAATCCGCGAATGTTAAAATTACTATTTACTGAATTAAAATTAAGATGATAGTTATACTTTAGCTTATGTTAACTATATTCACAATACTTGTTATATGCATACGTACTTTTAATAACGTTGGCAGCAATTAATTTCTGATTAGCAATTTCTTAAAACGTTGTAGTGGCAAAAAATACTCTACATTCGTATATTTTTATGTTAATGGCTATTCTTACTTTATATTGTGGGTGTATGGTGTGAGAAATGTGCTTATTTGGAATTATTTAGTAATCATGTTGTTTAACTATTTATAGTTGTATGGGTTTATGACTTTCAGCTTCGTAGTTTGTTTCTATCTCGTTTATTGCTGACGGTGATTGTTTGGTCATTAAAAGTGCTTTCATCCTCACTGTCGATCCTGATGCCACGACAGCATTTTGAAAAATGAGATCAAAGTATTTCTTTATATTTTCATGATTTTTGTATTTATAATCTTGTCATTTTATAATATTGATTTATTGCCTTCTCTTTTCTACTTTCATATCTATTTATTGTTTATCAGAGTACATAATTTTTATTTCACAGTCTGAGTTTTCTATATGTATCATGCATATATATATTTAATAAGCAAAATACGTATATCTAACTGAAAAATGACCTAAAATTAAATACCATTAACAATACTTGCGATTAACAGCAAAAATGTGGGTCATTTCATGGGAAAAATCAACTACACCAGAAGTTTAGTAAGCAAAATACGTATATCTAACTGAAAAATGACCTAAAATTAAATACCATTAACAATACTGTCGATTATCAGCAAAAAAGTAGGTCATTTCAAGGGGAAAACCAAATACACCAGAAGCCATATTTAAAAATCAAGAATGAATGGAAATTTAGGATCTCTGAGACGCTCGTCAGGGGCCACACTCAGAAGATTGTAAATAAAACCAAAAAATAGGAGGACTTCCTTAATGTAGGTTGGCAAAAGAGCGAATATCTCCACAATTTGGGCCCGATCCCGCTATTGAAAGAACATGGAACATCGCTACAGGAGGTATCAAGAAGAAATGCGGCATTGTTACCAGTATCTGGAAGCGAAGTATTGTTGCAAATATTTGGAAGTACCTGGTGTTGCCAGATCATAAGAGGGTTAAAGATTATAACTGTTTTGCTGATTCGAAAGTGGAACAGTATTCGGCGTATTTAACGAACAGAAAAATAAATGAGTTGTATATTATAAATATAATGAATGATACTTAATTCGCAGTTGGTATAGGTAAAGAAAGTTCAATGATTTTCATAAGAGAGTTAAAAAGATTTGAAACTATAATGAAAATATGATACAGTTAAATAAAGATAATTAAGTTAATTTTTAGAAAACAGTTCATAATATGTAAAAGTAATAATAAAATATAATATTTAAAAACAATAACTAAAGTATAATATGCAATTATCATTGAACAGGACTCCCTTAGCTCATTCCCCCTCCAAAATGTATATAAATTATTGATATATACACACTGTGTCCCAACGGGTGGTAACGGGGTATTCTTTATCCAATTTCATTCTTTCATGATAAAACATTTCAGAGATATCTTTAAGCAAAGAAGATTGGATGCTATGTACGAATTTAAATATAAGCGCTTATTGCTTTAAATGTAAGCGCTTATTGAGTCTAAAAAAAATATTTTTTTGTAATTTCTGTACGAACCCTTCGAGAGGCAATGAGAAGTGGTTTAAGTCAGCATATTTTTAATCTTCATACCTCTAACACTTATTTAAAAATTTTGTATATCACCTCTTTGGTGCATGGAGCACATTTTATTAACTGGGAATTTTTTTGTAGGGGATCATATACAAATTTTAAAAGTATAACATTTGGAAATAAACGATAGGAATTTTAACTGACTCTTATTTCCAACCTTATTTTGAACATTTTTCAATTTACATTGCTCACTTCTCTCTAATGGACAAAGAATTGAAGTCCATCACCACCTGTTTGGGACTCCCTGTATATACAGGGGGTTTATCTGGGTTTTTCTCATTTGATTATATATTTATAATCACAGATAACATGCTAGATGTATATATGACATGGTCGATATATGTCTATATATATATCTATAGACATATATGATAAATTAAAAATTTATTGTTCAGCAGAGTAGATCTTTATGTGACCAACAGTCGCTTAAATGTATAGTGCATTTGTATGTGTGTATATATAATATATATACATATATATATATATATATATATATATATATATATATATATATATATAATATATATATATATATATGTACATATACATATATATACAGATATATATATATATATATATATATATATATATATATATATATATATATATATATATATATATATATATATATATACAGATACACACACACACACATATATATATATATATATATCACAGCACCACAGTCAAATGACTCGTTTATTATTAACTTTGTAACGGAAAGAATTAAGACATTGAAAAAAAACAGCATGTCTATGTTCCTTTGAAACAGTAAAACATAAAATAATCAAACACATAGAGTAATAAAAGTTAATTAGGCTTAGAATGCAGAAATATAGATTATTTTTTAAATCCTTTTACAAATAAGTTTGTTCTGGAGGATTACGTGTGTAGTTTCTTAGAGAGATGTACATGATAAACGAAATTAAACGGTATTTCATTTCAGACTAGAAGCATAACTTAATAAAGAATATTTGATAAAGTTAATTGGCCTAGCAGATGGTTAGTAATAGGATAACATAGGACTGGAAGAAAATAAGAGCATTCAGGTTTCTACTTTATTTCCATATTTGTTCAACAAAAAAAAAAAGTGGGGTTACTTTTATATTATCCTTCTGATTTTCAATAATATTAATATGTTACTTTAGTAATCGTATTAGCGTTTAGAAAAAGATGTCGCTGTGAAGAATTTAAATGCAACATAGAGTTTGTTACTTTATTGCGTTGGTGAAATAACGTTCTTGTTTAGTTACTGGAATAATCTGCAATGAAAAATTGTATAAAAATAGATTTCTGGAACAGTTGTTTAAAACACGGACTAAAGGAAAAATTATTTTGGTCACCCTGACCTAAAGTTCTTTCGAATTTAACAAATATCTCGATCATCCAGATCGTAAAAAGATTTTCTGAAATTTTGATTTGTAAGAAATTGATCACTATTGTTTGTCATCATAGTTGATTATGGTTAACATTCCACATTCGAATGTTTTGCAGCTCTCCGCTACATTGATATGAAGAATAATTTTGAATAAATAAGTAAATAAAGAATAGTTTTGAATAAATAAGTTGATAGAGAGAGTATTTTGAAGAATAACTATTAGTGTTCTATTCATCACTCTCTGAAGTGTATTAAGCTTTGATTTGAAAGAATTGTATGGGTCTATATGTTATGCTAAGTCTAATCATTCTCAGAATTCTTTGCCAATTTTTAAACACTGAATTTTTTTATGAGAATTATTGAGATTTATTAAGAATTTAAGCCGTACATATGATTTCTAAGCATTAGAAACTAAAGTGAAAAGTGTTCTTATTTTGAAATTTGTTATTATTAGTTTGAGTTACATTTGAATATTTATGTTTAGTGTATTTAAATTAAGTGCTTCTTGAATGGTTTAAAGTATATAAAATGGTGATCTCTCCAAATTAAATCATATGTTTTTGAAGACATTTTAATTGATCCTATAAATTTTACGGGTAAATTTTTGTAGAAAACGTTTTGTCACGTTCTCATTTTAATATGGCATTCCTAGCAAAAAGGAAGAAACAGGATTTAATTCAATTAGCTGAAGAATTAGATGTTACTATGGGGGAAAATTTTAAAATTCCTGATATAACGGATGCGATACTTAAAAGCCCATCGTATGACGCGGAAGGCAAAGGAGGCAAAGGAGTATCTGAACTGGCAAGGGAGTATCTGAACCGCATAGTAAATGATAGGAAAGAGATCGAACAACGTACTGAGAGAGAAAGAACGAAAATGAGCGATTGTTTGAAGTAGAGAAACTTAGAATACAATCTTGTACTACTTCCAACATTATAGAGTCGGCAGCCGTGTTATTTTCCGTAGACGTAGACATGCCTAGGTTAGAATTAAGCAAATTACTCCCTAATTTTGACCCTAAAACATCCGACATGAGTTTATTTTAGACTTGCTTGAGAAACAGTTGACTTTTTTAAAAGTGTCAGCTTCAAACTGGGTAGTCTACCTAGTTGGCCTTTTGCCAAATGGTATTGCCAAACTAATTGTGAAAGAATCGGCTGACAATGGCCAAAATTATGATAAAGTATGGGTGCGAGTTCTTCCTCATAGAGTCCAAAAAGGAAAGAACATCCAAGTTCATGCCAAGGTGTGATGATCCGTACACTATTTCATCACAGAGATCACCAGTCTCTTATACATTAGCTGCTAATGATGACACTACTCCCATAGGTACTTACCATGTATCATCCCTGACACCCTATGCAGAACCGAAAGCTACTCCTATGAATCCCTTGTGAGGCAGAGGACGCCTCAAAAAGAAGGTTCCAGGCCTGCAGAACCGACCAAGAAGCTCACAAGGATCAAATGAGCGATGGCCTGTCCCAATCAGGAAACAGCCATCCAGGAAAGCAAGCTGTATGGCGAGGACGATTTATACAGCTTGAGAGGAAGACTGTAACATCCCACAATCTCTGAACTCTTTATTTTCCCCTTTCATTCAGACATTACGTCATGATCTAACTTCCTTCCTCCCCTTCCTCTCTATATAGATTTTTGTTTTTCAACTGATTCGTTCGCAACACTAGTTGCGAAGAGAATATTGTTGATGTTCTAATAGAATATTGTAACGTGCGCTTTTACCTAAATAAATGTTTGCATAGTGGTGTTTATATTATGTGTAATTATTCAGTAGCCCCGAGATTATGAAACATGAGTAATAAAGGAAAGTAGCGCGTTATATTCTATAAATAAAAATAATTAGTTTATATTGCATTATTTATTTATTTATTTACTAAATTAATGCTAGCATGTGTTTTCTTGAATTTTAAGTAAAGAGAATGCAGATTAGAACAAAACTCGGCATATTCGAAATGAAGATTAGTCGGGGGTAAAGGTCCTCACAGGGTAAAGATCCGCATGCAAATTTTTTTCAATTATTATTTAGAAATCTAATTTAGCTACCATGATTTTTTTCACAAGTTCCCTAAATGGCAATGATTTTGCAGACAAAGAATTACGGATGTGCGATCGTCAACTTTTCATACCATGATGTACATTACTTTTATGCGTATCTTGATGTAGTTTTTAAAAATTTTTGAACATATTTTCTTTTTCTTTTGCTTGCAATTTTACAGATTTATGTTTTGAGGGTTTTTGGCAATTGAAGCTAACATAATAATGATCTCATTACTTTGTGTTTCACGTGATACAACTATTGACCCAAACCACCAGAAAGCAATTTACATATCTTTATCAAATGGAGCAAGAATCCGCATGTACCATGGAGTAAAGATCCGAATGCGGATCTTTCCCCTAATGCTTTGGGTTTGTCATGGTTTCATCTGTTTGATATTCGCATGTTGTGTCAAGTCCTGAGCCTTCCACTAACCATCATATTGGGATAAGTTCTGGGCCTTCTAATGATGATGTCTCTCAGGGCCGGAAAAATATGTTCCCCGACATGCCCTGGACATGTAAAATTTTCAACCAGGCATGCACTTTATTTTATTTTTTTGCCACTGATTCAGTTTCTGATTGCACGTTTACGTTCACATCAGTCCGTTTTAGTAATATGATAAGGATTTCTACGGTCGTTAGAGATTTGAGCACCTTTCAGTTTTGTAATTGCCAACTTTCTTCTCCCTATTTTGTAAGTTTCTCTAATTAAATTTAACTGACAGTGATTTTTTTTTCTTTTTGCCTATCTGCTTTTGTTAAACTAAGTTTATAATACATACTTTAGAGATTGTTATCATATTAAATCAATATTTTCCCTGCGGCTCATAGTCAAAATAAAAAAAAGTGGAAAATTTAATTATGCTCCACCAGTATTGAAGGTGCTTATAGCCTCACAACCTGACAAATAACAATTTTGCAGCAAATACAACTTTGCAAGAGGGTTTCATTCTGAGTTTTGCGTCAAGTCCACCACCGCGGAACATTACTCCATTAGATGGGGTAACATTCCAAAAATACCAAAATCTGTAAAAGTCACTCCCAGTTTTTATGTATCACATTTTATATAAAAGTGGTCATTTAAGATGACTGGTAAAAGTTTAAGCTATATTCCAATAAAAAAGTTTAGGTTCATGACTTGTTACAATTTTTTAGAAATGAGTTACAATCGCGGATCCATGCCCCCACCTATCCTCTTTAAAAATATCAAATACATAAAGAGCATTAGGTGTTAGAATAATGCTATGGCTTGTTGTCAAACATTGCATATCTTGAATGGAATAGGTTTCATTTGCATGAGTTCATTCGTTTCCTGATTATTTTTAAAATAGAGAATCAATATCAAGTAAATTGATTGAATTTTATGTAGGTAGGATCTAACAAACGCATTGCGTAATATTTCCGTTATATGGCAGTACTAATTTCGAACATATTTTCAAATTCTCAATTGAAAACTCTTTTTATTCAATTTTAAGGCCAGAGAGGCGCCAAAAATATTGGGTGAAATTTATAAAAAAATTTTACCGTTCTAATTGGCCCATTGGATAATATGTTCAACAACATATGCATTTTTGTACTTGCTCTATTAGTAGTACAGCAGGCGTCTATTAGCACAAAACTTAGTTTTGTTTTAGTATAAAAGAATATTATCTCTAAAAATATTGTGTTTTACGTATAGTTTGTATATTTTAAGGTTTTTATTGAAGAGTTAACATAGTTTTTGTCTGCTTATTCCAAATCACCCACTCCTAAATTCATTTTTATCTCTTTGTGGGCAATATGCGAAGTGTTAAGGAAAAAAAAGAGAACCTTTTTTTCCTTCAAAAAAGGCCTTTAAATCATCTGATATTAGCTTTATACACAAACGGAATAAACAGAAAAAATCAAACGGATTTACTGGATTTTACTTTTGGTACTGCAGAAACTATGTCATTTTCTTAGCATACAGCAGCCCCTATCAAACGTGGGAGGTCGTCAGGTAAAAGCCCTTGTTTATCACCAAAAAAAAAAAAAATTAAATCCAGATGTTAGGCCTTGCAAAGATTTAAGGTATGATAGGTTAAATCGTGATTGAAAGGAGTAAAGAAATCAGAGATGCTAATTGGAAGGCTGCACGTACTAAACTACAGCATTTTGTGAGAAATGTGAAGTATTTCCATGTTTTCACGCACAAAGACATTATTTCATACAAAATAACTGTAAACATTTTTTTCTCATTTTTCTCAATTATAGACTTGTGTCCTATTACTAGAACATTTTTTAATTAGTTTGGTAATTGGTTGAATGTTATAATAAGTCATATTTAAGATACTTGCATATGGTGCATCATATCTAACCATTCATTGATTTTTTATCTTCTCAATTCAAAATTCAGTGCCGAAGGGGTTAAAGAAAATATTTTCACCTAATAAGACAGTGGTGGGGTTATTACAGTCTGAAAATTATACCGACATTATGATAGTAAATGAAAAAAAAATTTACTTGAAAAAAGTGAAGAATTGTTTTCATGCACATTTTATTTAATAAGAACAATTATTCCTATATATTACTTCTAAAAAGCTGTAAAAAACTTTTTATCATACTGACTTTAAATACTATAAATAGTTTTTGTGAAAAAATAATTATAACATCTTATTTTTTAAATTATAAACTTAAAACTGCGTATAAAACAAATAAGGAATATAACTTTAAAAATAAAAGAGACCTGATTGCAATTTTATGCCTGCCAATTTCACTCCAGAATTCTCTAGGAGACAATACAGAAAGATGAAATACAACACAACTTTGAAATCAGATTTACGGAACTGAGTTCTCAGATTTGTGCAGATACTTTCGTGTGGTAACAATAAATCATTCAGACAATACGATGGACCTTTTTTCTTTCGTATACTGCTCTACACAGATTATATTTTGCATAGATTTTCATTTTCTGAAACTGAATATACTTCAGTGTATTTACTATGAAATATCATTTTTCATGGAAATACGTAATTTATTTTGACATCAAACTGTAAATGCGATTTGTGAAATTGAAGACTTGTGCGAGCTTTTGCTTCTCGCACAAAATCAACATACGATAAATTAAGCATTACGTAATTTTATTCACACTTATTTGTTTTATAGTTAGTGAATTTATAGCTTTGTCT
The DNA here is from genome assembly GCA_038373885.1 of Cheiracanthium punctorium. NCBI lineage: Eukaryota > Metazoa > Arthropoda > Arachnida > Araneae > Cheiracanthiidae > Cheiracanthium > Cheiracanthium punctorium. The sequence goes on from JAWZYV010010984.1 coordinate 212,596, forward strand.
TCAAAATGTTTTTACCGACGGTGATGCATAAAATATAAAGGAAATAACACATGCAAGATAAAACAAAAATCTTTAAAAGAATTTTGGTTTAATTTATCTGAAACACACCGATATATTTTTAATTAATTAAAATTGCATCTGATCTGAATAACATTCAAAACGCTGCTGACCCACAATGGTCGAGTGGATAAAGGCATCGAACATAATATTGGGTTGTAACGAAAGTTTCCCGCCACCGCAAACATCGTCAGAACACAGTTCGCATTGGCGTATTTGCTCATATTTTGTTGAACTATTTTTGACATTTGAAAGAAAGAGGCTTGCTTTATAACACTGTGCTGTGAAATCTCTGAAAAATATAGTTATCATTAAGTACAAGGTGTATCTAAATGGAACTATAGCTCTAGAGGGTTTGAACCATCATTAACTTCAGCTCTAGAGGGTTTGAACCATCATTAACTTCCAGTTGTGTTGCAAAAAGTCAGCTCTAGAATATCAACAAATTATGAGTACAGCTTTAAGTACTATTGTTGTATCATGTGACACTGTGCAGGTTTGGTACCGAAAGTTCAAATACAGTTATCTAAGGAGTTAGAAGTTAGTTTTTCAGGCAGATATGGCGGAAAACTTTCGTTACAACCTGATACTATATGGCTGAAGCGTGAATATCCCGGGTTGGGGCCCATCGTGAGGCCATCGATCTAACGGCTTGGAGTTTTGGGCAGTTTTCACGAGATATAAGGTGAATACACGTTAGAACCTTTTAAAATGTCCCCTGCCCAAGTCAGCCCTACCTAGGCAGAAAGCCCTCAAGTAGCTTTTCCTTAACACACAATACAATGCCATCAAAAAGCTGCTAAAAACCTAATAAAATCATTACAGTGATAATTCAATTGTAAAGAAGAAAAAAACTACAGGTTGAATTCTACAACAATTTTAGAAAAGTAACTTTCAATATTTTCTGAAATATGTATCCATAACGCCATTACATAGATTTGCAAGAAACCGATGTTAACACGGTTATATGAAATTCAAATAAGCCAGTTTGCAAAATTTTGAGTCAGCAAATTTTTCAAAATCTCAGAAAAATGATAATTCGTTTTAAATGTCTTTCGCGGTGTGGGATAAAATTCCGAACGTAAGCAATGTATGAAGTTTTAAGTTTATCAGAAGAAAAAATAGAATGTAGGCTTTCAGTTTCAAGTTTTTTTTTTTAAAATATCTTATTTCATGCGATTTTGAATCCATACTGTGCACCTTAGCGCCCCTAAAATTTTGTTGCTACATTTTCAGACGCATCGTGCAAACATTATTCACATAATGCGATTTCTTAAGGAAGTATTAATTGAAAAATGAAGACATCTTAAAAAAATATCATTATTAAGAATATCATTTCAGGCAGAAATTTTTAAAGTACAAATCAAATAATTTAATTTCCAATGATACTATCATATGCCTAAGATAAACAGGAACATTTTGCATTGTGAAAGATACCGTACTGTATTGCACCTATTCAGTTTCTTCAAAAGAAAAAAGAATTTTCTCCAGAGATCATAAAATGTAATTTAATAACTTAGAAATATAATTTAACAAAAAATTAAACCTATTTAAATTCTTGTTTTTTCAGTTATAATTGCAGTTTTTTTTTAAATTCGCACATTGCTTTTTAATTTTCATTTAAAAATTTCTTATTGAGCATAAAGAGGTAGCATATAATTTTAATGAAAAGTTTTTATTTTTGAGAAAAATTGAATTAAACGAAAAGCGCATTATTCTTAGATAATTGAATTAGAGGTAAAAGTTACGACTTAATGCATAAAATACTCGGAGAAAGCTGTTTAAATAAAAATGTTCCATTCTCTTACAACTTTGACGAAAAAAAGTATTCTATTAAAATTCTATAAGAATTTGTCCTTTTGGTTTAATTGAAAGTAATTACATTTTCATGAAACCCAAATTAATTTGAAAAGAACACCTTTAAGGAACAATTTGATGGTTTTAACACGTTTAATGATAAGGTGCATTTAACCGTCAAACAGCGTTAACTCAGTTCAATAGTTGCAGGCTTTGAGATACACATTAAAAAGAGGGCGTAAAGCTGTAAAAACTATAGAAAATTAACATTGCTGAATTTCCTGTTAAGAGAGGAAATTCAAAATCTAACATAATATTCACCGAAATGAAGTAATATTTATGCATATTTACATTTATATAATTTACAGGGTTATTCAAAATTGTCGGAAAGAAATGTGAGGTGTGGAGTAGAGGGAATCAAGACAGATCAGAACAACACAGCAATGTGGGCTTATTAGTATTACCATGTTGAATGACACTAACTTTTGAATTCACAGGCTGCTGGTAATTACCAGTTTGCCACGTTGGTGGAACATCTTGCAATGTAGGGATTCTCTTTTCTTACTATTTTACGGTAACTCACCGAAATCTTTCATAAGTCACACGCAAAGCAGCAGATTTCATAAATTTACTTCACATAATAGAAAATAGTCACATTTATCTAGGACTTTATACTTTTGTGTTCCTCACACACACATGTACTGGTGATATAAATATAACCTTATCATTCGTAAATTTTTGTCTAATTTACGTTTATGATTTTTATTACTTTGCATATAGTACTTTCATTAAATTTCTTCAATTAGCATAATTGAATTGGAACAAATTTTCATATCTTAAATAAAAGATATTTTAACTTTTAATAGTGATAGTAAGATCATATATTGAAATAAACTTCAAATAGACTGAAATAGTCTTTCAGGTTTCTTCCAATACGAGGTAAAATTATTTATGAATTCTAATTAGAAATAATCGGCATTGTAATGGACTTTTATTACAATAGATAAAGAAATTAGTTGTAATTTGATCAAGAGTTCAACGCTAAATATCAATATATAGTTTAATAATAAAGAGTAACAAAAGGAGAAGAAATATTTCATTGATTAAATGACTAACCATTATTTTGTGAAAGAAAAAAGTACCTCTAATCCCCAATACGTTGTTAATGATGCCTTAAAGTTTATAAGAAAATGAGTGTTGATTTATTTTCGCGGTTGCTAACGCATGTGATTTCGTTAATGGAACATATCCCTAAAACAGCATAATTCAGTTTGTACTTACAAAGATCCATATATATATATTTAAAGATGGAGGCATTTTTAAATTCATGGTACATTACACTGCTAAGCGGAAGAAACAAATATTAAAAGCACATACCTTTTGGCATGGAATTTTGTTTCATTAAATGCGTTATTTTGCATAAAAGGAATTAATAGCTATTTTACGATGCCCTTTTTTTAAAGTTTGGGACTTAATGACATACGGAATTAAAATTTTATTCAATTTCAGTTAAGTAATTTCATTTTCCGATGCTTCTAGTAAGCTTTATGCTGGTTTCAGTAATGAGCAATAAAAGAAATTTTTGATTATGTACAAAGTAGGTTTTTAAAATATCTTTCATTAAATGTTGTTGCAATATAATGCAATTTGTTTTACAGTTTTACTTCCTGAAATGTAATGCATCAACAATGAGTAATCATATTTTGCACTAATAAAAGATCAAAAAGAAAATGTTTACATGAGATGTCAATATTGAAATCATATTTTAAAATTTGCTTAGTTATAATTTATAAGTTATTCTGATTGTGTTTAGAGTGTTATCATGATATTAACTTCTACAGTTGAAAAAATTCTATTCTGTGCACAATTACTTTAATTTTTATGAAGAGTAAATCTTAACAGTCATAAAAATAATGTTTTTTGGTGAGAAGTATTGATAAAAGCTAATAGTATTAGTGAAACTAAAATACAGCATAACGAGTTATGTTTTCTTAAGTATTGGATTTATTTACTGGTTTGGTTTAATTCAGAAAGTAATGTTCAGTCAAATCCGGTTATACGGAGCTTCTGAGGACCAGCAAAATTGGTCACTATATCTGAAGTTAACTAAAAGCGATGCTTCCTCATGCTTAACAGTAAAATTTAATACAAAACTAGAGAATAGTATTTAATACAATTACTGAATGCTTATAAAGTAAATCAAACATAATTGATCCCAATTATGATTCTAGAGATATTTATTCAGTGAAACAAACATAACGCTGGACAACAAAATGGAAGTTTTTGTCTCTATCCTTGTTCTAAATAGCCTTTTCATACTAATTGAGTCGCAAGAAACTAATATAAAAATGAAATATCTTTACAAGATACGCAAAAGCCATTGGAGAAAAGTACACAACATATCCTACCTATTGACTCAAATGTAAATGGAAGAAAGGAAAATCTATAATAAACATAATGCAATAGTTAATTTTTCAGAAAGAAGGGTTCAATTGTAGCTTATTTCTGTGAATGTTTCATTGTGGACTCCCTCTTGTACGTCAAAGACGAAGCATCTCTTGTAATAGTCCAGCAGTAGACATACAGTATTGACTTAATCCAGCAACCATGATATCTGCGTTCCATTGCACAAATATCTTGATGAAGCCTTTCACCATGCTCATCACTTACAATTACACAGTTTTTAGGGAAAATATCAAGATGGAAGAGGTAAAAAATAAAGTATCAGAGGCATATTAAATACAAGGTCACCGAGCTTCAGTAAGAGTTTTTTCTCCAACTGTTGGCAGTTTTTGCCTTTTCTGTTGGCTAGAAATCCTCGTACTAAAACTTTAAGGGCTTCCTAGGATGCTTTCATTTTCACTTCAAAATTTACCAAAAGCAAGGTCCTTTATAATTGTACGTATTTGAGGGACCACAGAGACTCCATCCTGAAGCTTTCAACCTTGGCACTCAACCGTCTCAACCTTGGCAATTTCGCTCTAAGGTATTTGAAAGCCTCTCCGTCCGTCCTTTTACATGGAATCCACAAAGCTCTTCATTATTCCCTGCTTAATATGCAAGGGTGGAAGCAGAATCAGGATGTTACTTGGATCTACGAGAAGTTCATTTTTAACATTTCTCTCAACGGAATTTAGATTTCTTGAAGGTCATTTATAGTTTTTGTTGTGAGATTTTCTATCTTGAGAGTCCCATAAGCACACAAAAAAAAAAAACATTTAGTACAGCCTAACTTCATTACCAGGAGTATAGCAATAACGTTTAAGTCCCCACGGATCTGTTATCTATGATCCTCTATTCGATTGACTGTAGAAGTAATATCACCTCCTTTAAGTCTCCTTCGTGTGAACGGAATGTCCAACTGAGCTTGAAAGAGTCTTCAAACAACCTCCTCTTAAATCATGAGTTATATTTAGGGAATTCATAAAACCGTTGACATCAATATTTGCAACCAAATATTCTTCCATCTCAAAGAAATTCTTTCTTCTCAAAGACACTTGTGACGTGTCCTGAACTCTACGATCTTGACGTCTGGTTGGAGTAGATGCGATTGGTTCAGTCTTGATGCCAGAAGCTCTGCTTTCTCCTTTGGCAAGTCAAGATCTTTTACTCACTCAATTCTGATTGATTTAATTTGTGTGGCTCATTCAAATTGTGTTCCTCGAAATCAGGATCATGGGAAGACATCAGTTAATAGAACAACATCAGTCTTAGGTCTTCTTCTTCTTGGGCTTCTTCTTTGTAATCTCATAATTTGGAAGTAGTTCATAAATTAGCCTATTAGCCGAATGAGGAATAAGGTGAATGGCTGATGGAACGCTGTACGACCCGTAGTGACCCATAGGATTCTGTACGACCAATAGTAGCCCTAAAAATCATCCATAGTGATATTTTATTACCCAAAATTACTTTATATCTCGAAAACAAGAGCTAATCTCAACTTATTTATGGTGACTTTTGTGTTTAGCGAGACAAAATACTTCGGAAATAACTATGTTTGAGCCCGATACATTTTTGGTGTTGGGTATAATAAATTACATACATTTATGGCAATAATATGCATTCCATTCAGTTGGCAAAGAGTACTGTTGCTTTTAAGCTGTGATATTGCATTGGGAATGGAAAATGAAATCGTCGAAGGTCAAGAGCAAAATTTTCGATTTTGATTCACTTATAAAAGTATCCTGCTTTTGTTAGTGAATAAAGATTAGGATGCATTACCGTAGTCACACAATTATGACCCTTTTATCCGTCTGGTTTAGAATAGGTATGTTAGCTTAGACACTTGCAATTCACCTGTAATTCGGAACAGGTGCTTGATATTCTCTTTCTTCCCACTCGAACATAATAGAGAAATTTCTAAGATTAGAACAACATTAACTCTACCGACCAGAAGTTTTTAAGTTCAATATGATCGAGTCTTGGTTTGCTGGAACCGAAAAATGTTATGACCATGGACTAATGAAATGAGTTCACCATAGCCAAAAGTATACTATATCCAGGCTCACTATATCCGGAGTTGACTGCATTTATAAATAATTTTACTTAAAACACACTGATCTACGTAACTTTTTAACATTTCGACAGTCTAGTGTTTTTAAAGACGTGCGTCTGAACTGTAGGGCCAATCTTTTGTTTTCATAGAACACATCTAGTAAATAGTTTTTGTCACAAAAAGCCGAATCGTAGTGCAAGTAGTAAATCGTTAAGCATTGCCAATATTGAAACAGTTTAGCAGTGACACTAAAGTTGAGGCTTGTTCGATAGTTCTAATCATAGACGTTGAATACCTATTCGAAGCATTCAGTGCTTCTAATTGCGTACAATTGATGACAAACCCGTATGCAATTTTTGGCACAATAACGGCTGTGGTCAATGTTTTTGCTTTCCGCTTAAAGACAGGCGCATACGATGCAGGCGTTCTTCACAACTAAGGCCTGACATTTTGGTTATTTTATAATGGAAGCACCTAGTATGCGGCAAAATTTGAGCCTATGAAGGGAGGAACCAAACCCGAACACAAACCGAATCCTGTCCCATAATCGCAGAGAGTGATGAACTGTGTATCATGCAAACCAGGACAGCGCAGTCAATGAAAATTTAGTTCAATTATTTTATATTAATAATTAAAGTACAGAAAATATTTAGATACATATTGAATACTTTATTCGATACGATTTGTCCTAAAACAATTCGAGAAACTATTGCGACTTAATTTCACGTCTGCGCGTGCGCAAGTCACAATAGCATAGCTACATCTTGGTGGTATGAACTTCTGTAGCATTATGCTCATTCTAGTGAATCCTATATCTATCATTCTGATGAAATGGTAACTGATATCAGTGTCGGTGACATCTAGTGGTTTACAGCTTGTGTTACGATTCTGCTTTCTGCGATAAAAAAGGCTTGTTTAGATACGCCACCCCTCTTAGTTTGATGAAAGCACTTACTCTCATTGACATTTTGTAAATAAAAGCTTGAAATTTAAAAAGGAAAATATGTAAATTAATTTTGAAATTATTTTTTTTCTTATCGCTTATATAAACAAAAAGCCACACAATAACAAACATAATATTTTTTTTTGCATTAAAGAAACACCTTCCAAATTTATTTTATTTAAAAGTTACTGGATGAATCAAAAGGTGATTGAAAGGACTAATTTATTGTCATCGATAAGAAAAAAATTCTTATAAAAACTTTAATTTAACCATTTCATAAAGAAAAAATGCAGAACAAATATGCAGTAGACAATTTTAACACTGTATACAAAAAGTTATTTTGTAATGAAAAAAAAACGCAATTAAAAGCAATGAAATTAATTTATTCTTCTTTAATTACATTTTATTCGATTAATCTTTTCACTGAAAGAAAAAGATACTATTATCGATTTGGTACTAGCTTTCAATGCTTAAAAAAGTGTCTAAGTATTGAATTCTAAAGATATTTAAATTGCATTTTAAATAGAAATGTGCTCTCAGTTAAAAAAAAAAAAAGAAAAGATATTTCATATAGTATGTAGTAGCTCCAAATATTTTCGAAAATTATATTACTAAAAATAGACAACATAGTTTATGATATTTGAACACTGAAAAAACTTGAATTATAATGGTTATTGAACTCAAAATTCGGAAGCTTTGATTAAAAAGGATTTTTTTTAACCTAAGTACTTTTTATATAAAAGAAAAAAATGCAGTTGTTGAATGATAGTTATTAAGTATAATTTGATTTTTGGGAGAAACCAGTAATTTACTCAAACTTGTCTTGCATTATTTGCCCATATAATTTAAGTAAATATATAATAGCACGATGTTTAGAAATGCTACGTTGTTTGATTACCGATTACGTATGTCTAAACGATTTGTATATATACAGGGTGGTTATAATTGAACGTCCCCTATAAACAGGGTTCTATAGCTGAAACGAGTGCACGGATTGTAAACAAATTTGGCATATATAGAATACAGCAGATGCGTTCAAGGAAATTCGAAAAAAAAATAGTTCGGAACATGTCCACTAGGTGGCGCTTTGTATGAAAAACAGCAAATTTAAGACCGAAAATAGCTAATTCGATATGTACAGAGAATTTCAACATTTATTCAATAGCTTTTAGCCTTTTTATACTTATTTGGGTCATTTTAAAGCTCATTTGATCACGCAAAGTGACACCTGGTGGACATTTTTTGAACTAATCTTAAAAAAATTTCCTTGAATGCATCTCGTGTGCATACTGCATGCCAAATTTGTTGGCAATCTGATCAACTGTTTCAACTGTAGAATGCTTTAGGGGAACTTTAATTATAACCACCCTGCATATTTATCCTTTTAAAAAGTTAACATTTTTCTTATACTGTGGTACCGGAATGTGATGCTTACACTATCATACACAAGAAACGTGTGAATGTGGTGATTGCTGCAAACAAAGCCAACCTGGAGTACATCCATCATCAAAATGGAGGACGCCGGATACCGTAATTTAGGAGCCCTATTTTATTTTGGTCATCTCTTGATGAGAAAAATGACACATTTTCTTCCTTACGAAGATTTTTGTTTAACCACATGATATGCATAATATACATGCATAAAAATACCCATGATAATACGGGTTCAATTAGTCAATTAGTGGGTCACTTAGGAGAATCATACTTTATTTTTAATTTTTCAATACTAGTGAGTAATTCTACAATTTGTTCGTATTTACATCAATACCACTCAAACTTTTCTAATTTTTCATTGATTTTGTATTTATTAAAAGTGCTTGTTTTTAAAGAATTCAAAGCTTTTGGATTCATAAGTCCTTTATTCTATATAACAAATACTCAGTGAAAGGGTTGTGAATAGAATTTATGGAAGTGCAGTTCTAATTTATCCTTTTTAGAAGCTTGACGTTTTTCTTAGACTGTGGTACCAGTATGTGATGCATACACTATCGTGCAGAAGAAACGTGTGAATTTGTGACTGCAGCAATAAAAAGTGTGGAGTACATCCATCATCAAAATGAAGGATTCGCTGTGTATTTAAATCGTGCAGAAGAAACGTGTGAATTTGTGACTGCAGCAATAAAAAGTGTGGAGTACATCCATCATCAAAATGAAGGATTCCTGATATTGTAATTTTAGGAGCCCTATTTCATTTGAGTCAACTTTTTGATAGGGGATACTTTCTTACTAAGATTTTTGTTTATGCAGACATGATATGCATAATTTTGAAAAAGCTTTTAAACCTTTATCATAAATATATGTTTAGGTTAACTGAAAGAAAGATTTTAGAACACTCGTATTTATAATAGGCTTGTAAATTTCCTAAAATAGGATTTATTTTTAAGTTGCTAAGCACCACTGACAATAAATAAGGTAGGCTAAACTAGACACTGGGAATCAGAAATTTTTAGTAAGTGATGTTAAACTGCACCAGTTTTACTGCAAATACTGAGCTCCCCATGTCTATAGATTAATTGAATCTACAAGGTTAGATGTAATCTTAAAGCAGTTATTGATCCTGTCATACAAAGAAATGAATTTTTTTTGTCATCCAGAAAAATTTTCATACCTAATATTCATCGTATCAGAAAGTTAGAATTGAGATATATTTTAAAAGCCAGAAATAACCAAGACAAAAACAAACTGATGAGAGAGTTTTTAAAACTTCTAAGATGTATCTACGAGCTGAAGATTACATAGACTTAATAAATTGGGATACGTATGTTGTCACTTCCCCACCAATCCTGGAAAAGATTTGAAATACTGAACTGAAGGAATTTATAAAAATTATAGAAACTTCTGGCATTTATTCATATCCTTGTCATACCCTATGCTGCAGAACGTTATATCAAATTAATGACGGAAGCTTCAGTTTATGTTTCAGAACTTAAAAATCATCATTGAATTATCAGTGCAAGGACGAAATCCCAAGAAACTCTGTGACAGTTTGACAGCAAAAAAGACTTCAATGTTGCATAATTCTGGGTTAAATTTTAATAATTTCGTCATAGTATTTGTGATAATTGCTTTTATAATATTGACTAATTTTAATTTAGTTATTTTATTACTAAAACTGCAACATTTTTAATTACTTTAGGAATACAGAACCCTTTAACTATCCTTTAAAAGTTTCCTTTTCTTCATCTTAATGTCCTATTTTCATTAGCTGGTAGGGACCTCAATGATTTTTTTTATTTGGAAAAAAGTTATATATTATTTTGTTTGTGGGGTACAGAAGTAACATTTGAGAGCTATTACTTTTTAAAATTTTAATTTTAATTATTTTGCATATATTGACGGCCCACCCTAATTTTCAGTCATGTAATAGGCTATATTTTATTTTCTTGTTAAAATTTCTCTTAGTTTTTTAGTTTCAAACATTGGAAAAGAGAATTAAGATTCACTTAGTACAACGCTGTATACAATGTTAGCCATTTTGATATTGAAAATTTACTAAAAAATCCCCAATTCCTCCAAATGTAAGACAATGATAAATAATTTTTTGTGTAATTTTCTTACTCTATAGCACACTTTTTCTGAAAATTATTTAAGAACTCTAAATTGTAACATAAAAAAAATTGTCCCGAACGTAGGCGGGTACCTTAAGAAGTTAATAATTTGATACATAAGGCACAAACATTTAGTTAAAAATCCCGCAAACAGATGGCGTTATAATACGGATGAATGAAAATCCCCATTTGTCGCACACACAACCACTCTATTGCCCAAAACAAACAGTTTGGGCAGCAATCTCTTGTAAAGACATCGTTGGACCTTTTTTTTTTTTTTTTTTTTTTTTCAGAAATGATGACGACTGACGGTATATTGCGCTTTTGAAACATTTTTTGCCAATCAACAACCGTTTTCATGATCGACCGGCACGGCATGGTTCATGGAAGATAGGGCTCTCGTACACCAAACACAAGACCTTTTTGACTTTCTGTACGAATAATTCGATGAGAGTTATTGCGTTGAACTATTTGACTGTTATGGGAAAAGGCATCGACTGACTCCCGTATTCTCGCGACCTTATTTCCTTTCTAACCCCCAACATTTTTTCCATGGCTATGGCCCTGGCATTTGGCGTGAAAGATGCGCATATTAATCAACTTTTGGTGATTGTTCTCGCTGTCTGAGCTGTTTTTCTGGCATACGTATTGCCACTTAAATCACCATCTATCGGTGCAATATGAAATTGAAATTTAGTGGCTTTTGTATAAAATTCTGAAGGTTTTTTAATTAACATACAACTAGATTTATGCTTCTGTCTATGAAATGCGTTTGAGTAATTCATTTTCCAAGCTAGGGGTTATTCGTGTTTCCTATTCTCTCGCAGATGTTTTGCAAGAGAATAAACAACCGTTAGATAAATTTAAAATATTGTGTTTCTTTAAAGGTACCTAAAAAATTATCAGTGACTGGAAAAAATTATATTTTACTTGGGAGTTTTTGAAGTTGTTCAATGTTTACGGATTATGATACTTTCAAACGTTGCCTAAAATTTCACAAACTTGCACATTTTCTAATAGTTGATACGTATAAAAGAATTTAAAACATTGTGTTTCTTTGAAGGTACCTTAAAAAATTATCAGTGTACTGGAAAAAATTATATTGAAATTATATTTATATAGAATAGAAAAAAAATGGGGAGTTTGATGCAAAACATGCTGTAGACTATTTTAACGTATTGAAATTTAAAATTTCATCATTTTTCGGTATATTTGTTATTACAGAAAGAATTAAACGTACCAACTATTAGAAAATGTGCAAGTTTGTGAAATTTTAGGCAACGTTTGAAAGTATCATAATCCGTAAAAATTGAACAACTTCAAATACTCCCAAGTAAAGTATAATTTTTACCAGTACACTGATAATTTTTTAAGGTACCTTTAGAAGAAGAAACTTAGGTTAAAGAAACACAATATTTTAAATTCTAGATTTGCATGCTTCATATCATTCGCATTCAATCTCTACATTTTTTAATACGTAAAAGGCATAATTTCAAACTAATTATTTTCGAACCTGTGTAATGACTAAAAAACTTTATATGAATTCAAACAATTTGTTTTTAATATGAGGCGTTAGTTTATTCATTTCAGTTTTCAAACATAAAACCTTAAGGTGACTAAGACACCAGATAATGAAAATGTATTCGAAGGTTTTTCTTAGTAAATTGTGCAAATATGAATTTAAATAGTTTTTAATTTGTTTTAAGAACGAGTTCAAAATTAATTTCTGCTTTATTTTCAACTTCAAAGGGAGCGCAAGCGAAGTGAATAAAAACATTCTTGAGTAAATATAGAGTAATTAAAAGGTACTTTTAATTAGACTTTCTTTATTTAAACAAATACACACTTTTTGAAGAATTTGCCAATTAAATGCTTCTTTTTGGAGAGGCAATTACTTTCTCTACAAGTTTTTTTTTTCCAGAGAACAGAAAAAGGAACTAAAAAATGTGGTACTGAGCATACATGTGTATTAAAAAGGTTGTATATTTCCTTGCACACGTAATGTCGCTGAAAAATAAATATTATTTCATTTGCAAGGGTAAAGGTTTTACAAATGAATTGGATAGATATAGGAATGCATGTTTTTCTTCTTCATAACAAAACTTTTTGAAAGGTCAGTATTTTTCTACAGATTTACATTGTAAAAGATACATATCTCTTTGGTTTTACTTGTTTGGGTCCAACTATTACAGGTTTAGCTATTTTAGATATCCTTTTCACTATTTTGGTAGGTTTTTTTTCGGAATCAACATAAATGCGAAAAATGTTATCGTTGCCTAAGGAAAATCATTGTTCCCTAGTGGTTTTTTGAGAAATACAGAATCCTGTACTGTAGTCTGCGGATGCTAGTAAATAGTTCACTTCACTTACACTGAAGACGCTGTTAATTTAAACACATTTGGTATTTATGACGTTGCCATACTAAGGAAAAACAATCAAAATAACAACAAAGCTAATACACTTTCAATGTCCTCCCTCCTTTTGATTATAAATAGTAATCAAAACATTAAATTTCAAGTATAAATCAAAACATGGAAGTGGACAACGTTTAACAATTGCCAGTTAAATCAAATATAAAAATAAGAATGAAAAATGTTCTAGTTCTTAACATCTTTCTGGCACTTTACTTCTTCGAAATCTGCAAAGTTTCATATCTCCTCAGATGTACAGTCCAACGTTTTGGAGATGCCATTTGACCTCTTCAAGTCACCAAGCATCATCGGAAGGCACACGTTATCAGAGGATTTTACCTCTGACGGATATATAATTTTGAATTGGACGTTGGAATTCCTGCTGTCCAGTTCGCGTTTTAACGAGTTGTATTTGTCCATATTTGCTGGTATGATTTCGAAGATACCACATAAAAGCCACAGAATTCTCTTTTTTTTTGCTTCCGCCAAAACAATTTCAGCAACAGTAGGTGTATATTTTAATGATTTTTTATTTCTTCGTTGAATGAGCGCACCTAAACCGTTTTCTTAAGTTTTGGAGTACTGCTTGTCTGTACTTGAGTCTCCTACAAAAAGAATTTCGCTCAACAGCATCTAAATCAGGAAGATTGCATTCATGAATTCGACACATTTTATTTTCAGAAATGCAGAGGCCATTTTGCTTTACTCACACAATAACAATACTATAGATATGCATAGAATTTACTCAAAAATATTACATTTTTTAAAAATTTCTGGAGTATCGGCTGGATAGCCATGTGACATAAATGGCCTCTTAAAATTCGTTAAAAATATTTTAAAACCATCTCTTGGATATTTCCTAAAGTAGTTTTTCCCCCCAAAAAACCTCAAGTATACCTATAGACATTTTCATGGTATATGAAAGGCAGTATCGGGTTGGTGGAATCATAAATGGATATCCAGAGGATGTCTGTGGTTGTCAGGCACATTTGCAACCTCGCACTGCTGTGAGATTTAGGATAATTTCTGTGCATTATTGCCTTATTGCGAAGTTTTCTTTTAAAAATACACTTGTATTACTATCGTTGATGTAACTAAAGGTATAACGAAATAATTGAAAAAAAATCGGTAATATTGCGTAGCCCTTCATATGTTAATTAAACTAATAGTTCGGGACCCCTCGCTACATTATAAAATAGCAAGTGCTCATAAAAAGAGCGTAGATTTTATTGTGCTCCCCCATCATATGTTTATTTAACTAAATATTATATAATTTTTATTTCTAAGGTGCTCCAATAAATTATTATTCTTTAAAATTTAAGTATAGTGCAGTGAAGTTTCGATATTTTGAAGATTTATTTTATAAAAAAAGATGACTATAAAAATATTTCATTATAAGCAATTTTAAGTACCTCCATAAATAATTTAGTACTATAATCTTAGAAAGCTTCGAAAACTCTGCTTAATAATTGAAACGTATTTTCAATACAGAACTTGCTATTTATGTGTAATGCGGGACAAGATGCAAATTATAAACAGTATTTACATTACAAAATAATCTCTCTCCTCCCTGAAAAAGTTTCAGAGTTAGACTTACGTACATTGAATAACGAAGTTCTGCGCCTACTCATGTCTTAACTTCAATGTAGGAAGACGTGACTGTCATTTTATCCAGAACATAATTTTAAACATGATAACTCTCTAATAGGATAACAAAACTTTGTTTAAACTATCTTACATCTATCTCAGGAACATAAACTGATGAACCCTAAATAAAAGTTAAATTTTAGAGCACTTTACATAATGTTGTATAATAAATTGCTTGGTTTCACAAAAGGCGAATTATATGTGCTTTATTGAAAGATGATGTCTTGAAATATTTAGAAGGTTTTTAATGAGCTACTGCGTAAATTTAGTGTATTCATAACGCATTATCCAAAAACCTAATAAAATGTGTGTTCGAAGTGTCGAAATAGAACTTATATTCTATTCTGAATTCAATTAAAAAATGAAGTTTACAAACAAGAAATTATCTGCAAAATGTTTGAAGAGTATAAATTTAAGTCGAAAGCAGTGGAAGGTGATTGCCCAAATCTAGATAAATGTTTTTTTAAACTGTATTTAGTTGCAATTTTGTCCACTTCGATCTCCTTTAAACAGCATCCATTGTACGCAACATACTACAGTTTTCAGCAGATGACATTACCACTAAAAAAATTCTAATATCCGTTTTGAATAAATTAAAGGCATTTACAGAAAAATGCTGTAGCACTTAAAGGATTACAGTTAAAGTATTTAGAAATCAAATTTATTCTTCGGGATTAAAAGTGGAAAGAATTACTCCAATGCTTGCTTACTTTTACAATATAAAATCAAAAATCGCTTGCACGCTATGAGAGAACTAATATCACTGAATAACAATTACACCAACCTACGATAGGGTGAACGCGAACATCTCTAATTTAGATGGGGCATTTGCTCCTGTAGTAATGAGACAATTTCGGACTTGATACTTTATGACAAGTTGTATTCCAAATTGTTCATTATTGCATTATTTTCTTCTTCTCTTTGAACAAACGCGTCTTTAAATATGTTGGGAAAATGACTTTCATTGTTCAAAAGAACTCAATGTATTATGCATAAATAACTCCTAACTCAATAACTTTCATGCAAAGAGTGACTTATGTTTTTCATAAAGATCCGCTAAAACATTAGACATAAACCTTATAGTGTATGTTTAATGATAAGTATCTTTCCTCTTTAATTTGAAGAATTTTTATGGAAGTAACAAATATAAACTAAAACTACATCAAAATTTATGATACATAGAATTTGAAGGATCTGTGTTCAAAGGTGTACGCGCGCAAAGGGGAATATTTCCCCCTCATTCTAGTTCTAATGTATATGTATATATACATACCGTAAAATAAGGCGAAAGCGCCCAGCTCTATAAAACGGCCCCTTCTGATTTTTTCGTGCAATTACTTTTCTCTTTGTTTTTCAAATGGCGGGCCTTAATAATGCCTTGGAGGCATTGGACACCGCTAAGGCCGGAGTTGTTGGTCACTTGATTATGGGGGCACCTGGTAGGTGGACCAACATTACCCCCTATGAAGGGACGGCCACAATGACATCCGCGTCGAGTCGGGGATCGAACCTCGACCGCCGGGAGTTGATCCCGAAACCGTAGTACGGTGCTTTATTCACCATACAAGCTGGTCGGCCTTTAGTTTGATCTTAAAATACAGAATAAACGCCCCCTTAAGGTGGATTCATAGTAACCGGAAACTTGCAGCGGCAAAGCGCACGATCGTGGGTTCGATTCCCACTTATACCTTCTTTATAAAAATTGCCTTTGTCTGTGATGGTAAAAACTTCATTGTGAAATAGCAGATGACACCAATGAAATCACGCCCTATGCCAGCGAAGTGTGACACCAGAACTGTCCTCTCTGCTTTGCGACACTGAGTGACGTCATCCCAGGGTACGGAACGGACAGTATGAATTCAGCTTCACTTGAAGATAGAGGGGCACTTGAACGGTATATTTACCCGATTTTTACTGTTTATTCGCCCCCTCCCCCATACATCACGATTTCACTTGAAGATTGGGAGTACGTTCCGGTATTTTACGGTAAACATATGTATAACATGTAACATAAATGCAATCTAATGGAATTGTCTCGTGATCTAAATTTAATAAAAAAGTAATTTATATATCTTTCCACTTTCCCATGCCTTAATGGCTCCAAATTCTCAATAATTTAAAGGGACAAAGAGACCCAGCTATTTGAACAGCCAATAAATGCACCTCTTTTGGAACATGCAATTTCAGCCTTTAGTCACAAAAATGCTCAGAGGAATGGAAATAAATGTATGCTGACTTAAACCGTTTTTCAATGGTCCTCAAAAAGGAGGAGTCATATTGAAAGATAGAGTTTTAAGAGATTTACACTAATTACGAAAGAAAACATAGATTTCATAAGTGCATAATACTTTTACTACTACTATATAGGTATACTTTTACTATATAGGTATACTATTACTATTATACTACTACTTGTTTAAATGCAAGTTCCATCCTATTTAAGATGATAGGCTGCAATTTTTTACTTCACCTGCAAGTTTTTACTTCACGTACATATATCCATACTAATTAATGTATTGGGGCATTTTTTACTCACAAGAAATTGTTTTGTCCTTGGACGTATAAAAATTTAAATTTCGTGTTTATTTAGATTTAATCGATACCATAAAATTAATGTAATTGTAATGTATTATACATGCCTAGGAATTATATTTAAGGAACAAAAACCGAGATCGATGTTTTAGCGAAACCCTGTATGTATAATACAATTAAATATTCTAACTATTACTCATTTATACTTAATTTATATATATATATATATATATATATGCCAGCGAGAGTGGGTGTATTTATGTGCATAATATTTTATTATGTTTTAAGTTTAAAAATTAAATTACTCACTCACCTACTTTATGTAATTGAAGAAAAATGCTTCATACATCATATTATAAAACGTTTAAAAATCCCCTCTATTTTATAGAGATAAAATATTTTATCACATTTTTAATGTGATCAATTTCCTCCCAAATTTTGAAAGAAATATGTATCACTTAAAAAAAAAAAAAAAAAAAAAAGATTTATTTTTTTTTTCCTTCGGATGCTTCACAGCGAATCATTTTCATGTAAATGTTCCGTGCTAAAAAATATAAAATTGATAGCTTTGAAATTTATTTTCAAAAAACTAAAGTAATTGAATGGGAAGTCGTTTAGCGTAAGCGCTGATAAAGAAGTCATATTTATTTATGTTTTCGCCATTTTTAATTTTGCGAAAAATATTGTTTATAAAAACTTCAAGCTTTTTATACTGAATAGAATTTGATTAAATGGGGTAAATTTTCTGAAAGGCTTAGCTGGAATAAAAAACAAAGAAACAAAAAACAAAAAACTCAATAGCCGGAAATTTAATAAAACGGCTGCTAACATTTTTTTTTTCAAAAATAGTAATATTACACTTAAATGATAAAAATGGATGCTGTTTATGCATATATCCATACTGAAATTTATGTAAACGATTTCAAGAAAGAAAAAAAATAGATTAAGCTATTTAATAAGTAAGCTATTTAAATGTTATGCATTCAGGGGCTGACAAAAATTGTAAAATCTTTAGGAGCCACATATATACTATATTGTATTAACAAAAATTGTACTTAGTCGCCAAAGGCTATTTTTTAACCTCCTGGATGAAAGGGCACCCAAGACTTTTCGAACCCTGTGTATTTTGGTTTTTACCAAAAATTTACGCTTTGCTTTACGCTTGGGGTTTACCGAAAAGTAGTGCCTTATTTACATAAAACTGAGACAAAAAAATTTTCAACAACTGCTTGATTACAAGCACGTTAAGCATGAACGTACGATTAATATTTGTTACGTTTTAAAGCAACAGATAACTGCTTTCTTTCGAGAAATATGTGAAAAAAGAGGAAGGGTGGTCATGTACCTTCTTTGTAGGAATAATTTTAAAATGTCCTGAAATTGATTTTTAGATATTCATGTGTTGTATTTCACATGAAAAAATGTTTGGATATCTCTTTTTTTCTTCGAGGTAGAGCAGAGAGATGTAAGAAAAGAATATTTTGTCTCCACAGTGCCCACAAATTTTGGACAAATTTTTCTTACAAATTTTGGAAAAAGTGTGTCTAATCTACCACCTATGTAAAAAATTTTTATCCATGCCGAACTTAGTATTATTAGCGTCAGTAGCTTTGTGTAATCAAAATATTGACGTTACCCGACAGTAATTGTGCAGGGTATAATATACCCGCTACCCTTTTGTTTTTGATATGCCTTCCAAACTTTTTTTTTTTTTGGAAAATGGATGAGACCTCGTGTAGCTGACTCTAAGGTCATAACCCTGAAGGGGAAAAATTTGATTTGAAATTCTTCATATTGGTTTTTGGATACCACGTCGGGTGAATCATAACCCTACTCACGCATTTCTGCTATTATTCTGGGCCACCTTTCTGTTTTCGATGTACCTTCCTAACTTTTTTTTTTTTTTTTTTTTTTTTGAGAATGAATGAGGTCTGGTGTAGCTGACTTGAAGATCATAACCTTAAAGGGGAAGAACTTGTGGTCGAATTCTTCAAATAAGTTTCGAATACTATCACCCCGGTTATGGCATACACTGCGCGAGTACTTCTGCTATTATTCTAGGAGAGGCTCTAGTTCTGAATATATAAACACGTTTTTAGATTGCTCTTTAAGTAATATTTATAAATGCATGGCTACTATTCTACTTATTTGTTTGGTTTAAAGAAGGTACTGGGTTAAGGAAGAATGATATTACTTTTCTGTACCCCTAATTCTTTAAATAATTGTCAAGAATACACATAATACAAATAATAGTCTGTAAAAATGGAGATATCCTTGAAAATTGCTCCCAAAGTTTTTTTCACTTGCTCGTTCAGGTTTATGGAAAACTGACACAATGCATGTAGTATGGCAGGGCACATCTGTAGTATTCCTTACTTATGAACGGACCTTGCGCAGTAATTTTAGCTCTACTTCTAGGCATCGAGACGATCAATAACTCACTGGGTTATTAAAAAGGAATATGTGACAGTCTACAGTTATTACTAGTTTTATTCTAAAGAAACACGGCGCAGATTTATAGTTTGACCACCTTTTAGATAGACACGTAAACATCCGGTTCGGAAGGAGGAAACGGAAGCATCCACTATTTGTGAAGGGTATATTCAGACATGCGCGTGGACAATCACTGATACATAGGTGACACGTTCTCTGCATTCCGATATTCCTCCGCTCGCTTTCTCCCCTCCTTAACCAGTTTATTTAGATTTGCCAATTTGTATGCCCGCACCCGGTAGATACTTATCAATGTCACAGAAAAATATCACGTAATACGTCATGCAGGGTGGTTATGATTAAGCTTTCCTTATAAATATGATTCTACTGGTAAAACACGTTACCAAATTGGTTACCAAATTGATTGTAACCAAATTGGTTATACAAACTACACAGGAGATGCGTTCAAGGAATCCCCCCCCCCCCGGGCAAAGAAAAAAGTTTAAAAATATGAACAAATAAGAAAACTGTAAATTTAACAATGAAAAGGGCTAATTTGAAAAATGTACAACCAATTTCAATATTTCTTGAATACTTTTCGAGCATTTATTAACATGTTTATGTGCAGAGAAAGAGGAGTTCTCTATCATTCCTCCAACGCAAGAGATTGGCTAGTATAGTGTCAGAGGAATCCCTGTCCAGGAGGGTATCTATTAAACAGTCGTACACCACTGCACGACTTTGGATTGTGTCCCCGCATAGCGCTATGGGAATTCGGTCTTTGAAGTCTTTTTGATGTTTTTCAGGTTGCTGGAGTCTCAGTGATATCTTTAAAGAAATATGGTATGAGGCTATACACGAATTTGAATGCAAACTTTATTGCTAGAGTGCAAAAAAAATATTTTCTTTCGTAATTCTTGTATGACCCCTGAAATTCGATCATACGAAGTGATATTTCGAGAATCTTTGAGTGTCATTGAGCAGCAGCATATCTTGAACTTCAGATCAATATCTCTGACACCTTTTAAGATGCAATTATCCAGTTTTGTATATTCCTTCATTAGTGTATGGGGCATATTTTACTAACTGGGTTCCTTTTTTGTATGGGGAGAGTGTACAAATTTAAAAAGGTTACTTTTTGAAAATTAGCACAAAGATTTCTTTCTTAACGTAGACTTTTTCACACCTTATTTTGAACATTTTTTCAGCTTACCTTGCCCACACATTTATCGTAGATAAAGAATTGAAGCTTGTTACCACCTATTTGGTACACCCTGTATAGGTTGTTTAGATTAATATACACTTTCGAGCTAAAACATTATGACAAGTCCCACACTTTTCAATGAACTCGTTTGGATGACATGGAGAGCACGTAATTATGTGGGGATGGTATTTAACTGTTGATGGAGAAGGTAAGGAATCATTCTTGCTCTTACGTTTGTGAAGGAATGGGAAAGGATGTTGATCTAAGCGAATATGATAGAAGGCAGATTGTAATGGTCCTACGCCTCGGAACAAGTATCTCCGAAACTGTACGACTGGTCCTTTGTTTACATCTGCCGTTGTTAGCATTTATAAAAAGTGGATCGACGACGATGAGACCGTCAGTAGACGCCAAGATGTTAGGCCGTCCATGCATCATCAAAGAAAGAGGACGGCGGAGATTGTACCGTCTAGTATAGCAAAATAGGCGGCAAATAGTGGCTCAGCTGACAGCCCAATACAATGCAGGTCCAAGTACAAGTGTTTCGGAACACGCAGTTCAGGGGACACTTTTGGATATTTGACTGCAGAGCAGACGTCCCTCTCGTATGCCACTGCGTATCAAGCGTCATTGCCAACTAAGACTACAGTGGGCACGGAAACATCCAGACTGGACCATGGACATGTGGAAGGGATTTGGCTGGTAGGACGAATCCCGGTGTCTCCTTCATCACGCTGATCTTCTTGTCAGTGTACGCCGTCTTGATAGTGCAAGATATGTGGAAGGGAGTTGGCTGGTAGGACGAATCCCGGTGTCTCCTTCATCACGTTGATCTTCTTGTCAGTGTACGCCGTCTTGATAGTGCAAGATATGTGGAAGGGAGTTGGCTGGTAGGACGAATCCCGGTGTCTCCTTCATCACGCTGATCTTCTTGTCAGTGTACGCCGTCTTGATAGTGCAAGATAGGAGCACAGCTGCTCCTATCTTGCACAGAAGTCTATATACAGGATGTGGGGTTATGATTTAGGAGACATTCTCTTGGGCAGAGCTCTGGAACCCGTAGTTGTGGTAAAACAGACCACGAATGCTGCGGACTATCTGAAGATCATTGCGGATCAGTTGCACCCTTACATGGCGTATGTCTTCCCAGCAAGAACCGGAATCTTCAAACAGAACAACGCGCCACGTAACAAGGCTGGAATTGTGGATTGGTTCCAGGAGAATGGTGATGAATTCCAATTATTGTCCTGGCCACCTAACTCGCCGGATCTTAATGCCATAGATCATCTTTGGGATTACATGGAGCGGCACCTCAGAGCTGAAACACCACCATGTTTCACTATCTCTTCCTTGCGTGACAACTGCTAAAATATTTGGTATACCTGTCACCAGTTATCTACAAAGAACTCGTGTTATCCATGCCCACTCAGTCGAGTTGCAGTTGTTTTGAAGGCCAGAAGAGGGGGTAACGCTTTATTGAGTAGGTAATCATAATGCTTTGGTTCTTTACTGTAGTTGTAAGACTCATAATTTTTTTAACCGAAACAAGCATCGATTCATTTATTAAATAAATGTATAAATGAAGTTATCATTTACAGTGTTGACAAGAAGTGAGCTAAGGAAATGAGACTACTGGTTTGCGAACGAAAATACATACAAATATTTATTAAAAATGCATTTACAAAAGACATGTTTCTTGCTTTTTTACGAGTAGTTTTTATGCCTTTGTTACATTTTCAGTGGTTCATGCTCAGTTCCTCACAAAAAGCCGTCTATGAGCCTTTTTACTGATATTGCAGAAAATCCATTATTTGGATTAAGCCTAATGTAATTTAAAAACAAAATATATGATGATATGAAGTCTCTTTGTTTTTCATACTTAAAATGCATTTCCTCCCCTACAGTACTGTCTTTTTAATGAGTAACCCTTCGAGAATTAATCTTATTTTGCATGGGATTTAAAAGCGATTACATTCACAATGGAGAACTCAAAATTTTCATTTATGTGATACCGCATTATCCAAACATGCATGCATTTATTTTTTTTTGAGGTATCGGTTTCCTTCAGAATGTTTCTGGCAATTTAAAAACTGTCTAGTTTTTTTACTAATGGTTTCTGATTCAAGTAAAAAAATATATTAATGCATTTGGGGAGTTTTGGAATTTCATGGTGAGGTTATTTTATGCAAGCCGTTTTTAAAAAGACCTATGCGGCATTTATTTGATGAGTTTTTATACATTGATACTTTTTAAAGACTTATTTTGTATTTTTAGTTGTAAAATTTCAATAGTTATTACTAGACGTAATCTTAAAATGGATATGAATTCATCTGAAAGGTAAGAACTCGGGGATTTGAAATATATTAAAATTTCGTATGAATTTAATGTATATATATATATATATATATATATATATATATTAATGTAAATATGTATGCATGCATGTATATATATGTACATACATATTTATTTATTTATATTGTTTTTATTTTTACTACATATAATGCCATAAAAACTCTTTTTTTTAGAAGTTTATGGACTGATAGAATTGGTCTAAATATTTTAGGCTATTTAGGGATTAGGAAATACAACACAAAAACAACATGCCAAAAAAATGGATTTTGAATTATCATGTTTCTGACTTTTCATTCTGTTTGATATAGAAAGCTGTAAGTTTTTATTCAAGTAAAATTAATACTGTATTCATTAAAATTTAAATGCCTAATGTACTACAATTGTCATTACTTAAGCAGGCTACACAAAGCTTTAAAAAGTCAACATTTTCTTCATAAAATTCTGTAAAAACACACATGATAACACATATGAACTAATAAACACACATGAATTTTAAAGACTTTGCAACTAAAGATTCAATTTCATTTGCTTTATGTTTATGATAAATTGGGTAATAAGTAAAGTGGGTTTGTCGAAAAAAGTAACACAAGGCATTTAAGGGTTTAGATTTTGGGATAACGAAATATAATGATGCCGTACAATTTTTTTTCTCTTTTTGATAAATTCTAAAAACAAAAAGAATCTTCTATTCAAATCAAGATCAAAGATTTAGCTTTAGTAAGTACAGGGTGTA